>CABIKL010000546.1:0-21414 GCA_902196195.1 Aptinothrips rufus
GGGGGGGGATGCGGTTGAGAACCGCTCGGCGGCATCGCATCGCATCGACTCCTTCACGGTGGTCCCCGCCGCCACCGCCGCCGGTGCCCATGCCGCAGCGGCGCACGCCGAGCCGCGCCAAATTACCTCGAAACGTTTCAAATCTGCACAGAGCTGCGGGCGGGTCCGGGACGGACTAGCGAAGGAACAGGCTGTCCAACAGAACACGCCTCGTCCGTGATCAGCAGGCAGGGAGACGCTGGACCGCCCGCCTATTGTCCCTTAACCTCCGAGCTGAATAATAAAGACACGGCACGTCCGTAATCACGGAGCCCGGCCTGCAGGGCAGGGCCACGGACAGACCATTCCTGGAAACACTCGCAAATAAAAACGTTTTGATCCCTAACAAAGATCCGTATAAATTCGTTTCAAATCATCTGAAAGTGGCGATTCTATCGTCAAGGTGAGATACCCTCGTAAGTTTCGCAGCATGGAACATGTTATCTCTGATGGCCAGCACACGTTGTCCTTCTGACAGCCACGATAACTGATAGCTAGCCCTGGCCCGCCCTGGCCGCCTTGATCTGCAGGGCGAGCGGCAGGCAATCTCATTAAATAAGAGGATTAGATCGAGATGCGGGTGGCAGGCGTCCCGGCAGGGATCCTCGCGGGGATCCTGATCCTGATATCCTGCGTGATCGGATTGGCAACGCCTGCTGCTCGGATATGCACTTATGCAGACTATCAGCTGCAAAAGCAATGAGCCTAGCGATTATCCAAACTCGGAGAATTTAAAAAGTTAGTGAGCATTGAATTTTTGAAATCTTGATGAACGCATTAGAACGAAAGAATTCGGTTCTACTTCCGGTTCGGCTTCAAGCAGTAAAGTTCTACGAATGAAGTCGCTCATCTTCACACTCTCGCGTGTATCTTGTGTTGAGCCTGCGTGTGCGAGTGCCGGCGAGCCCGGCCCGTCAGATTCACCCAACAGTCGCGAGGTATCTAATCTCCGCCAATAATCATTCGGCCCTGTTCAGGTCAGGCGGGTGATGAGTCGATCTCTGCTGAGTGACGTCATCGAACTGGCGGGGCTCTACCGAGGCATGACCGAGGCAAAGGCGGAAGAATTTAAATTGCTGAACTGAAGAAAAGAACACAAATACAAAGCGTTGACTAGAGTAACTCTCTCAGTTGCATTGTCGCTGTCACTGCACTCTCTAAGCGCAGTCTCGGGAGCGGTGGCGTGATATTGTTACTTCCGGCGGGGCGGGGCGGGGCGGGGCGGGCCCTTACCTCCCCCAATCACAGGGCGAGTAAGCGAGCGTCCAAATGGCAGCGGATGCGACGTGTCAGCTCGTCTCGTCAGCGAGCTTCGCGACTACTGGCTCCGCGCTGACAAACGAACTCACAATAAAAATAATATCGTAATCAAAATTGCAATGTTCTTTTTTCGTGTCTCTTCTGCACTTAACAGACATTGGTCCTCCAAAAATAGGACGTGAACTGAGTCTTTAATACGCGTACTTCCAGAGTCCTCATCTAATGACGTTTTCGAGATCACTATCAGCAGACGCCGGGGCTGTTTTTGTTCCTGGAGATAGCGTCGAGATAGTGTCAGCGTCGAGACCATGTCATCTGAACGTAACGTACTTAGGCCTGGGCGGTACATGTCTCGCCGCGTTCACGCCATCCTGCAGCAGGTCCTCGACGTGGTGGTCCCCGTCGTCACGCGGAGGCTCCCATGGGGTGCGACGGCCAGGATGTCCTCAGGGGTGCGGCGGCAACTCACTGTCACTGTCGCGCACAGTTCGACTCGCTGCTGTCAAACGACAGGATATTCACCAGGACGGCGACGGTCTCGATGAAGAACCAGTTGCTGGCACTGCCGCTCTTACTGCTCCCGGCGCCTACTTGGTGTTTACCTGACGTTCGCACACTCGCGGCGTTGTGAGTCGGTACCGGCTGCTATACCGCTGCCACCCGGCGGGAGGTGTTGCGAGTCCCGAGTCGCGAGGAACACTGAGGCGAGACTCACTCTCCCCGTCAGCTCCCCGCCGCGCCGCGCCCCACCGCGCCTCGCCACGCCCCGCCACGCCCCGCCGCGGTGCAGCGGGGTGCGGGGCAGGGGAGGACCACAGCACATCCCCGTCCCGAAGGGCCCTCCGGAGGGTACCACGGGTAGCGGAGGCCCCGCCGGTGCAGGCAGCAGGCAATTAACAGGTCTAAAACAAGCGTGATGGGTAACGTTATTCGAAAAGAGATAAAAATAAAGAAGCGCCTGCCTTTGCAACATGTCTCGGAATCCCACTATAATTGGCCCTCTGGTTCTCAAAAGCAAGGGGAGTTGCCGTTACGGACTGCAGCGGCAGACGAGAAGCAATGGAGCAGACATAACCTCACCACTCGCCTGCTCAAAGTTATAATATCAAGAGAGGAGTCGATCAGTCTGTAGAGTCCTACGCACTGCACTGCAAACTCTATAACGTCTGGCAGGAAATGCATTTCCTAGGAAGCCTGACTTCCGGTCAATTCCTTTCGAATAACATTCCCGCACAACACTGGAAACCGTCTGCATCCTCCAACAGCTCCCCAACCAGCGTGGCGCTTTGAGGTGTCACTTCCCCGAATCAGCCTTGACGTGTCGTTAGCGATCGACAGGTAATTGCCTTTGACCGCCAAGCCGAGCCGAGCCGAGCCGAGCCGAGCCGAGCCGAGCCGAGCCGAGCCGAGCCGAGCCGAGCCGAGCCGAGCCGAGCCAAGCCGAGCGCTGACCGACTGCAAACGCAGCCCGCAGTGTGGCGAGGCGCGAAGCGGCGTGCTCGTGCATACACTCGGTCACTGTCGTGTCGTGGGTGCGGTGCGCACACTGAAAGCACCTGGAGGAATAGGACAGAGGAAGATTGCAATAGGGAGGGTAATAGGGTGTGACAATCGGAACACTGCTTCTAACTCTTCAAGGAAGAAATTAGCTTCACAAGCAGAATTAAGACAGATTCAAAAAAATTCCGTCTTTTTGAGAGACAAGGTCTAAATACAAGTTAAAAATTATTTTTCAATAAATGCCGCTATTCTTCTTCGGGAAAAGTCCACCAATGTCCTCTTGATCAAAGTGGACGTTTTTAAATCTATGAGAATTTTTCTGCTCGAACGCAGAAGAAGTCATCTTTTCGGGTGCGGTGCAAGTGAGCGCGCTCCTTGTTCGAGAGCTTTGTTTCAGTCGGTCTGAGTCCCCTCTCTCGGCTGTGTCCCGACGCCTATTATTGGTAGGTGCCGGGCTGCGGCACCGGAAGGAGAGGGTCGTCGCGGCGCCTGGCCGGCTCCGAGGCGCGACGCGATCAAAGCGACGCGTGCCGACGCGACGCGTGTAGAGTTGAACGAAGCAGCCCGGCGTTATTTACTGGATTTCAATTTCAAGTACACTGTGAAAAATAATACTTGTTATGGGGAGCCCTTTCCGCAAACCAGGGGTGAGGTAGCATCAGTTTCAAATTTTTGGGGGCTCGTTTGGACAAGTATGTAGAAACGCGTTTTAGAGTGTCCTGATCATTTTGGTATAGCTCTCAAAATGACCTCAAAAAATTCCAAAACTGGTGTTACTTCACCCCTGTTTTTGGGGAAGGGCTCCCCAAAACAGGTGTTATTTTTTACAGTGTATGCTTTTATACTCATTTTAAGTGCTCGATGGTGTTTATATCTTTATAGTTACAACTAAGGGGGCTGTAATTAGACGATTCGATACGGTATCGTTTCGATATGGTTTGGACCACCACTCATTCCTCAGGTCAAGTACTAAGTATTCAAGTTGGGCCAAAACATGGACGACAGTCTAGTCCCACAGTCCCAACGAATATCACATGACAGCTTCTCCTCCTTTCTTACCGAACGTGTTGATCAAAAGCAGACCATACATCAAGGTTGTTCATTTCTATTTATCTGAGCCATTGAAAAGTCACTGAATCCATAGCAGCTCTCTCTTTGAAAAACTGATAATTCGCACTCCTCGGATGGCATGATTTCCAGTTTGCTCTGCATGTTAAAATGAAAGTAAAAATACTTTCCGGAAGAAAGTTTTTTCAAATTTTCCAACAGACCCGGGCTTTAGCATGTGGAGGTACGAACGTTCTCTTACACCTGAACTTGAACCCGAGCGATGCCTACTGCAGCTGCCAGCGGGCTGGCTCTCGCTCACCTGTCGCTATCCGCCGCACCTGCTGCCGGCTGGTCACCTCGGACACGACGTGCTCCGTGTAGCGCAGGCCGCGCCGCGGCCCGGGCAGGACCGCCATGTCGGGCGGCAGCTGGCGGCGCAGCTGGTCGAGGCTGGGCACAGCTGCAGCTGCTGAAGACGATAGGTGCGAGGAGAGCTAGAGCAGGCGAGCGGGGAGCTCCTCGTCCAGTGGTCGCACTGAGGCTACTCAGCTCCGCGCAGCTCCGCGCAGCTCCGCGAGCAGGAGCGTGGCGGGGCCAGACAGGGCGTGGGTACACGGGCTGGAACAGAACAGGGGTGGGCGGAGCAGCCGAGAGAGCAGCGCCCCGCCCCGCCCCGCCCCACCCCGCCCCGCCCCGCCCCGCCGCGGACAGTGGCATTGACACAGGTCAGTCACCAGCCAATGCAGAGCAATGCAGAGCAATGCAGAGCAAATCGGAGCCATTCAATCAGAATATCGGAGAAAAACAAAATTGTTACTAATTTGCTAAAACTCTACAAAGTCTGAACAAAAAAGTTTGTAGACGATTAGATAATGGCAGCCCTGTTAAAGGGAAGGCCCTGAATCCTCTCCTGTCTAATACACGATGTCCAAATTCTCTAAAATCAAAAAGATTACAAGTTATAATCACTCTCACGATTACTATTCACTGCAAATTGAACTGACATTGTTAAGTTTTGTGGTGTAAAATTCCAGGAGGAATTTAGTTTGATGGTTCGGATGGTTGAATAAAATTTAAATTGGATGATAACAAGGGCATATTTTATATCTCTATACAGATCCTCAAACCTCATGATTATATGCAGATCCTTTCACACACATTATGGCAATATTTTGAACATTACAGAAAAGAAGACATTTTTCTCTGAAATCCAGTGAATTACACATCAACTCAGTACATAAACAAAAACAAATAATAACAATGTGATTATTGTAACAAAACGAGACAGAGCACCTCGCAGATGGTGCAGAAAGATGGAGATGGTGAGCTGGATGCCCCCCCTCCCCTCCCCCCCCAGAGGAGGGAGGACTGGTCACACCCACGCGCCCCATGCTGGTCATTGCCAGGCCAGCAGGGAAACTGTTCCACGGTCATGATACACACTTTTGGCATTTCCTTGCTATCCAATCCACACAGGTTCTCATTTGAGACGCGCCGGCCCCGGGGCCAGCCCCAGCTCCAGGTCCCAGTTGTTGACGGCCACCAGCTCCTGCAGCTCGGCCAGCTGGTCCTCGTCCACGCTCCACTCGCGGAGGTCGAAGAGAGCGGTGAGCTCGGGGCAGCCCAGGATGAGCGAGTACACGGTCTCCATGGTGAGCGCGCAGCGGCAGGCCAGGTTGAAGCAGCGCAGCTCGGACAGCGCGTTGACGGCGGTGACCCTCCTCATGTCGGCGTCCGTCCAGAGCGGCAGCCCGTCGCCCGGCAGCCCCGGCATCACGGACACGCGCCGCACGGCCCGCGCGTGCAGCAGCACGTACTCCAGCAGCGGCCCCGGCCCCGAGTAGAGGTGCAGCTCCTCGAGCCGCTGGAAGGGCGGCTCCCTGCGCTGCAGCGGCACGGGCTGCTCGCCCACCGCGTCCAGCATGGCCAGCTTGAGCACGCGCAGCGAGGGGCACTGCCGGCCCAGCTCCACGCAGTCCTGCAGGCTCAGCACGTACTCCATGACGTCCAGGTGGGTGAGCTCGGCGCTGAGCTTCACCTGCAGCCGCCAGGGGTGGTCCCGCAGTCCCACCTTCTCGACGCGCAGCCTCGCCACGCGCGCGGGGAGGGCGGCGCCGTCCTGGGCGGGGACCAGGGTCACGTCGCTGAGGGCCAGGGCGGCCAGCGCGGGACACAGGGCGGCCTCGTCGGGGTCGGGGAGGTGGTCGCTGTCCCACTCGGTGAGGGCGGGAGCCCCGGCCGCCGCCCGCACCGCGCTGCCCAGCTGCGGACAGCGGCCCAGCCTCTGCAGCCGGGGCAGGCTGGCCAGCAGCTGCTCGTAGCCGCGCGCCGACACCTGGCACCCCGTCAGCAGCAGGACGCGCAGCCCCGGGCAGCCCCGGGACAGCGCCGCGGCGCCGCGGTCCGTCACGCGCACCGAGTCCGAGGCGTCGAGCACCTCCAGCTGGGGGCAGTGCTCGGCCAGCGCCTGCACCATGGCGTCGGAGCACAGCCAGGGCGACCGCAGGACGACGAGGTGCTGCAGGCGACACAGCGCCGCCTCCACGAGCTCCACGCTCGTGTGCACGTGCAGCGTCTCGCACAGCGTCAGCTCGCGCAGCCCGGTCAGCGCCTGCAGCCGGCGGAGCAGCGCCTCCCGCAGCGGGAAGCTCTCCGCCACGCCCAGCGAGGCGCCCATGGCCAGGCTCCGGGTCCCCGGCGGCAGCAGCGCGGCCAGGAGCGGGCCCAGCAGGCGGCGCGCGGGGTGGTTGTTCCTGGAGCCGAGGAACTGGTCCGCGCAGCGCAGGGCCGCGGCCACCACCCCCGCGCACGACCCGCCCCCGTCAGGGACGCAGCTCACCACCTCGGACAGCCAGCGCAGCGTGCGCGAGTGGCAGCGCGCACTGGTCGTCATCATCACGCACACCTGCGGGGGGGACACGCAACTCAGAGTGACCCTCGACAACTCGCGAAGCCCTTCGCAACCGCATGTCCTTCATCACCACGCGGCACTTGCCGTACACAAGCAGATCACGCACACACACAAAAGAAGAGAAGTAGGTTGGGCACTGCATTGGCATTGCACTCAGCAGATGTAAGTTTTCGAACAGTCTCCTGTGCTGACACGCTTACCTGGTACGTCACCATACGAGTGACGGAACGCAAAGCGGCGTCTTTTAAAGTTGGTGGCTTTCGTCGGGGTGGCATCTTGTATCTTAGTGCAATCTACTATTTTTCAAAGTACTTCATGGCAGTTGACTTGTTGCGTAGGTTCTAATATCCTAGCCCCGCTTACTCCTAATCTTTTGTTATTCCTCAGATTTTTTTCATTTTTTACATCGTTGTGCTTGTTCTTTCCATTGTTGGCCGCACGCGCCAATGATATTCGAAGATCGCGCCGAACAAAGCGACGCGCGTTTGTCTCTAGCAGGCGCATGCTCTCCTAGCAGACGACACGGCTGTTCGTGGGATCAGCGACGTAGCCTGGCACCTTGGCCTGGACTTGGATGTTGTTTATCTAATCGATTTTCTTCGATGATCAACAGTTTGGTATTGTATCAAAATCACTTGTGTACAGTCTTGTCTCAGGAAAAAACGGCAGCATAAATCGTATCAATTGCGTTGTACCATGACAAAATTCGAAACAAAGCCTGCCATACGTGACAGCTTTGATGAGGAGGATGCAAGTGACGATGTCGATGATGAAGTTTTTATCCGTGATGGAAGGAATGGCTACAAAATGGATGAGGAAAACGGCGTCAAGAAGCCACTCATGCCTCCTCGGAGGCGTCACAAATACGCCAAGTTCGCCTCTAATGCCAACCAAGAGCCCAGACGGAGATGCAAGATGTTTCTTGTGCCATGTTGTTATGGTGTTGCAGCTTTATCTGTTCTTCTTGGTAAGTTTTGATACGATATCACTCTAATTTAGTCCTTTCTGGCTGGTCTCACTTACAAGTTTCTCAGAATTTTGAAATATGTTTATTACGTTTGAGGTTACTGAATTTTGGTTGCGAGTATCTGATAACTCTTTTGTTGGTTTCAGGCCTTCTCGCAATCACAGTCATAGTTATAAATTTATTGTCCTTGCCTCTTAGTAGAATGCAATTTTGGATAGGAAATAGCTCCCAACACTTGGTAAATAAAGTAATTCCTTGCAACAATTTCGATGTTAGCGATGTGTGGGTGAAAACATTTCCAAAGTTGACATCAGAAACAGCTGTCCGCTTGAGTGATGTCAATCATGATGGTATTTTGGATATTGTTTTAGGATATGGTACAGGTAAGAAAATGTTACATGGCTTTTTTTTTTTTTTTACAGTTTTTAACATTCCAAATTTTATGATTTTAGCCCCTTTTTTTCTTTCTTTGGTTTGCTTACTGTTTATTTCATTTCTGCCTTTCAGCTATGCAGCTTCGTATTTGATTGTAATGGTCCTATTTCCATTGCAACTTTATTTGTTTTCTCTTCCTTTTCAAGTTGATGTGAGTTTTGCTTTCTTGTGTTGTTTGCTTTTATACCTTTAAAGTTTTATGATTTTTTGAATTATTATTCTTTGTTTGGAAAATCTTTGCCATCAACTATTTTTGTTAAATTCTTTTCTTGAATGATTTTTCTATAGGCACAGATGGAAGGAATGTACCTGACTTTGTGTGTGCCTTATACTTTGAACGTGAGCCTCCATGTCTTGGAGGCATTGTTGCCCTGGATGGAAAAACTGGTCAAACTATATGGCAACATTGGACACAGCGCCCAGTTTTCTCGATTGACTGTAGTGCTGATCTGACTGCAGATGCAGTAAATGACTGTGTGATTGGTGGCAAAGGAGGAGTAGGTTTTTCTTTAGATCATCACTCATTTCAATTTTTCTTCAGTTTTTGAAATACCTAATTTTTTTCATTGTTTTTAGCTTCTTCATGTTGTTAATGGCCATGATGGAAGTTTACTTTGGCATCTCGAAGATCAGTTAGAGGACCAGCAGGCTGAAGCAGTTCTTGATGTTTACTCAGCTCAATTCATACCTGATGTGGATGATGATGGCTTTGTTGACGTCATTTCAGCGCATACGGTTTCTGACACCTCAGGTATTTTTCATTTACATTCCTGCGCTGTGAAACAAAATGTTTCCAAAACTCAACCATATTTTAAAAAATTTGGGTGAGTTCCTTATGTTGAGATAATTTAAACATATCACTTGTCTGTTCCAGGAGCTGGAATCAAAGGACATCTTATTGTTATCAGTGGGAAAGACGGACGAATTGCTCGCATGATTGAAATGCCTGGAGGCTCTGAGAGCTACTATCCCCCTCAGTTATTGGTACGACCGGATGGCGAAAAAGTCATTCTTATCGGCACAGGTGGTACTGCCGCCCATTCCTGGGGGGGCCTGCATGCTATCCCCTTGAGCCAACTGGCTGCAACTGACAAAGTACCAGTAAGTACTTCAGCTGAGTTCAAATCATAAGTGATTTTTCTGTGTCCTTCATTAAAAAGATATCTTATGTCATATAATCTTTTGACCTCAATTTTGTGCTAAATTTTGCAGTTTCATACCTTAGTAACAAGTGATTCAAGAGGAGTAATGTCACCACCTGTAATTGTAGACATAAATAATGATGGAACTGAAGATATTATAGTTTCACTTTTCAACTCCACTGTTGTGGCTATCGATGGGAAAGGATTCACTATTCTCTGGAACTATACATTTCCCAACTCACAGACCTTCAGGTGCAAATTGATTGTAATCTGCATCTTACTCATCACATTGCATGTGGAAATTACTTGTATATTCACTTTTGATTTTACAGCCCTCCCACACCTGGATATTTTAATGATGATGATGTGCCAGATTTTCTTGTGAAATATCAGAATGGACCTGACTTCCCAGTTTATTACTTCTCTGAGGTAGTGATAACATCCACTCACTCTATAAAAGGACTTTAGTGGCTATTTTTGTCTCTTAATTCTACCAATTCTTAATTTTTTGTTTTGATTGCAGATGAATATCTTGGATGGTAAAACAGGTTTGCCTATGTTAAGTCATCCAATTATTGATTCAGTTGGATCACAAATGGGCGGATTATCGATAAGCATGGATGGTTTCGGCAGTGACTGGTTTCTTTACTGGACAGCCAATTGTGTTGGGCATGAAGGATCTCAAAGTCCATATTCGTTTGCAAAAGGTATGTTCTTAGAGTTATTGAGTTAACTCTTGGGATTTCAACCATCAGTGTATTTTTTTATGTCTTCCTTTCAGAACCAGATTCTCAAACTTTGAAACATTAAATATTTTAACTGTCTAATTTCAGGAAGTAGCATAGTCTCTCAGAGTCAGGCAGATATATGTCGTCTACGTTTCAACAGCACAATGACTGCCACTCTATGGGCACTAAACAGATATATAGATGCACCTGGATTTCCTGTATATACTACTGGTAAACTATGCTTTATCTCTGATTGATCTCAACCAAAAGTGTCAAATTTGGTCTTTGAGGTACTAGTTTTTTAATGTACACATCTATTGTTTTTGTTTCATGACAATAATCTCTCTTTCTTATCCCAAGATGGAAGGGAGGCAATCGAGTACAACAATACTGAGGGAGCACTGGATGAGGCTCGAAAGTACCTTGCCACCCATCCTGACTTTTGGACAAAATTTGGGGCTCAAGAAAATTTAATGAAACCCCCCAGCACACACAGTTTACAAGCAGATGACAATAAACCTGGTGAGATTTAAATCGAAAAAGACATTAAATTTTCATAAAATATTTTTTGTAGATTTTGTTTATCACTCCAATAATTGTAATAATATTTTCAAACTGACTTTTATTTTTATTGCAGCTGACACAGGTCCACCACCTTTTGAAAGTGCTGTATTGAAGGAGGATCAGTCCAAGGTTCCACTAGACCACTTCAGTCAGTTAAGTAGAGGAAGGGTTGGCAAAGGCGGCGAAGCTGAGGAGCTGGAGGAGCCGGACTATTCCCGCATGCAATCGCACCAGGTGGGCAAGCACCATAAACCATACAGCTCAATCCCTGGCTCAAGAAAGTGGCGTCTAGAAGATACATCAAAAAGTTGGTTTCAGTATAATTTATGATTAATCTTAATTTTGTTTTTCAATGTCTTATTTTAAACAATGCAATAATTTGTGATTAAATTCCTTTCAGATTATGGATCCTTGTATGAGCCTCGCCCTCGAGATAACTTAGATCAAGATTATGAGAATCCCTCACGTCTTGGCAGTGAGTTTAGCAGCTACTTGACAGATCCGAGGAACGAACAGGAAGAAGCACAACAGGCTGCTCCAAACATGGATGGTAGTTTCAATGATCAGCTGAGTTCAGGTGTGTAAATTCTTAATTTCTAAAAGTCTGACAAAGTATAAAAATCAATTGTATATTCAGTATAAGGTAATTATTTTTACTGATGTCTTCTTTTTATCACAGGCAGGAGGCTTAAGAGGACTAGTAGTGAAACAACTAAATTAACGAAAAGGGCAGTTCCCAAATTGGATGACATCAAATCACCACAAGGAGAATCAAGTGGATCAAAGAATACATCTGAACCATTGTCTCTAGTCAAGGGAATTTACCCAATTACATCTACTGGTAAATGATATGTTTAAAGAAAAGATACAAAAACAGATCTTTTGCCCTTCTGAAATTCCACACTTTTTATTTCTTTCTCTATTTTCAAGGAACGCTTGCCCCAGCTCTATCAGGCTCGGGTATAGATTTAGTGCTGGTGTCCTACTGGATACCTCCAAGTGATAGTGTTCAAATTCTGACAGAAAAGGATATTGAGTGTGTGAAACAAGGTATTGCACGGGCGACTGATAATGGTAACTACAAAACTTATTGAACACATTTTCAATTATTATTTTTTCAATAGATTTGTTTGGTAAGCAATCTGGTGTTCTTTTTTTAGATAAGTATACAAATATGGATCAAGAATCGTTGGAACTAGCAGTGACAACTGAATGTCTGTATCAACGATTTGCCACCTCTGCATCTGCTGAATCGATTTCTCTTAGTGGCAGTAGGCTAGAGCCGCACCCAGGGTTCACTGCAACGGTGGCAGCTGAGTCATCATCAGCCTACAATGCCTTGAATTTAAGATTAGGACAGTTGACTGTTTATAGACTTAACCTGCAGTGTAAATGTTCTAGTTCTCAAATTATGGATGGGCTTTGCACACACATTCTGCCTTTCAGTCATCAAAGCTGGCCATCATATATGGGCCATGACGGGAAAGGGTACTTCAATCCTAGACATTAACTTTCGTTCTCTTTAAATCTTTTGAATAATTTTGCACGATTTTGCTTGATAATTGCTTTATTCTTAGTTAAATATAGTTTCAGGCTCATTCTTTGGAATGATGATGGAAATTAGGTCCCAGTTGTTTTCTCTCAAAAGTTTCCTTTTGTCTCCAGGAAGTCATACAATTTGCATATCTTTGCATAAGAATAATATATTATGCATGTTCTATTTGTGCACTTATGGATGCGTAGCAGAGGAGTGCCCTGAGTAACTAATGGCAAGTTTTCTAGTCCCATTGGTAATCATATCATCGAGCAGTTTTGACTTCTAATTTTCTGTACAAAGATTTTGTGGAGGTGAAGGCTGTGTATGAAAGTTAAAATTGTAAATTTTCTTCCCAAATGGACTTATTGACATCTAATCTCATGCCAAATTTTCAAGTGTGATAATATTAAGTTCCTTCTCTTGTCTAAGATAGCTACAGGTGTACAATATTTATATTATTTTGCTACATCATATGAAAAAGTTTTTAGGGCTGTTTGGTCAAGTATTTGTTGTAAACGGTACAAGTCAATTTTCCTTCCTTCTCTGAGTCTTTCTTTTTCCTTGCTCAGCAATAAATTTTCAAGTTTTGAGAGATGGATTGCAGTTTAGTTTGACAGCAAGCTATAAATGAATTGCAATGTTCTGCCGCTCTAAACTTTTAAAAAAATAAATGTTACTTTACATAGATGCTGATTCAAATAGTTAAATTATGATGGATCAGATTTTGGAGGAAGTGTTGTCTTTTCTCACTTTGTACAATGGCTTTGTTTTTAGCACAAACTTTCAATCCCTGCACTAAACTTTTCCATTTCCTTTGTTATGTAATAAAAAAAAGAAGGTAGGAATCTCGTATGTGGAGCTATGAAATGACAGGATTTAATAAGTTTTATATATTGATTAGATCTTAATCTTCTGTTGATTGCATTTTGTGATATTAGGCTTATTTGTATAAATAATTAATGTTTTTCATATGAAATCATTGATTTTCAATTTTAATCTGTCAACTTAGTTTGGAATTTTCTGCGAAGCTGTGTAATTGTTGCAGCATGCGGTTGTAACCATTTCTGGCACTGAGTAATCTCATAGCAAATTGATAACATAAGAGGAATGTTATTAAAAATTATACTTAAAACAAATTATCTTCTTTTAGTGCAGAAAACAAAGTTCATTCAAGTCATAGATTTGACATAATTTTGAAAATATTCCTCTCATACAAGAAGGTCACAAAAGTTGAGATTAAATATCTGTGAGACAATGCTGAAATTGGTACCAAGTCTACATGAGTGTGTGGATGGTTTCAAAGGAATTTGCAAAGAATACGCTATCTTCACAATTTAAAATGTACTATATTTTGATGTTTACTGAACAAAGTTACAAAGACATAAAACAATCCAGAGGAACATACATCAAGATTCTGGGTCATGCCTGAATCTTTCCTTCAAGTTATTCATCAAGTATCACAGTCAAAATTAAAAATTACCAGATAAAAACCAGATATAGTGTTAAATACTTGAATGTATCAATAATAAAAGATTGGAATGTAAATAGGATACAGAATCTTAATTCTAAGATGTCTAGCTTGTACAGAGAAACTGATCTAGTCAAATATGATTATTCTTTTTAAGTTCCATCCTCAGGTACAAGAAGATTAATATTTGCTCCTGTTGTGACAGACCCAATAAATGTTTCCTCCATTCCTCGAACAGATAAGGTTTCTTGTGAAATACCAACTTTCCTCTCAGGAATCATAGCAGCTCGTTCCCATCGGGAGCTTCCACAATTGGAACAGGAAATCAATGGTATAACTTCAAGGGAAGACGTGCGATTGCCACAATTGCCGCACTTAAAGAAACGCTTCATGGCATCCATAACTTTGAGTGGGTGCCGTTCAGTCTTGCATAATTCTGAGGCTGAGTATGATGTGTACTTGCAGGTCAAGCACCGGACAGCTTTACAAGCCACCTTGAAAGTGTTCAGCATTTTTTCTTCCATTTGTTCTTTCTTTTCAAGCTTCCCAAAATACTCATCCTGAGCTTCATTTTCAGCTGCTTTGATAAGATCTGTATGTTTCGAAGTTGCCTCCATAAGCACCTTGAATTTTTTCTTCCTTGCTTCAACATTTTTTTCTTCCTCATCAGAAGCAATTGGTTCTTCACGTAGTCGTTTAACTCCTTGGCTTGGCTTAGCATCTTTGCTTGCTTTTTTCCTTGATTCGAACTCACGAATATTCGGGTCTGTCTTGGTGATTCCACCCTTCCTCTTGACAAGATTAACTGCATTCAGTTTAGCAGCATTGGAGGCTCTTTTGCGTAGAGGAGCACTAAGGTCAATTATTGAGGATGCAGACAATCCTAATCCAAGCTTTGGTGAAGCTCTTATAGCTATGTTGGCATCAGCATTCATTCTTAAAAGTGAACTTTTTCCAAGTCCAAGCATAGAGGGTGTGGCATTTGCATTTAATTTTGAAGCTTCTTCTTGCAAGACAGCTTTTTGAGCTGCGTGCTTAAGCATGCGGCTCTCAAAATCCATTCCACTATTTGCTAGCTTCTTGAGCTGATCAGAACTCAGGGACAGATTTGAAGACTTAGCAGAGGCAACTTTCTTCGAGTCAGACTTTTTAAGAATCTTGACACCAGTATCAGGTTTTTTTGCTCCATTACAGATCTTTCTTGGATCTGAAACCTGCTTTGGGGATGAAAAGGATGCAGATTTTTCAACATTGCTAGAGCTAACAGTCTCCTCATTTTGTATCGATGGTCCCAAACCTAGAGATGAAGGCGCAAAACCACCTGTGCTTTGAGTCTTTTTACCAAGAGCTAAAGTTGCCCGTACCCCTCTGGAACATGGTACATTCTCACTCATAATTTCTGCATCTTTAGCCATTTTAGATGGCAAAGATTTCTCTTCAGAAAGTAATGTTGATTTATTTAAAAGACTTTCATTATTCTCAGCCAATGGAGCATCATGGCTATTTCCTTCCAAATTTTTCTTCTTTTCGGCAATTACTGCTAAGGCTGCATTCTTAGCCTCATCTGGTTTGACTTCCTCTGGGTTGAACTGAGCTGTAACAACTGAACTCGAAGGTTTGGATAAACACTTGCTGTCATCCATGATCAGTTTGCGAAGGCGATCTGTGTCTTTCTTTTTTTGACGATGGCTCAGTTCCACAGAACATGCTAGACCACTTTTAGCATTGGCAGGTTTTAGCCCAAGCATTGGCTTTGAACTACCAGAACCAGATAATGCTGATAATCTGCTCTGGTCTTTTTCAATTAGTTTTTTGCTTTTCTTAGCAGGGATTGCTGAAAAACTTTGGCCTCCATAAAATACTTCATTTTTACCAAGTACTTTGTTCCTTAAATTTGCAAGTCCTGGACCATTAAAAGAGGACTGAATGTCTGATCTTTTGGAACACTTCATATATTCCTGCTTAACATGATAGACACAATATTCACATAATGCTGTATTGACAACTGAAGTACAGTTTTCTCCATTTTTCTTTTTTGACTTGCACAAACCGAAGTCCTTGGATGTACCTAAAATCATTACTCTGTCACCATTGTCAACGGATAAACAAGCTTCGTCACCATGATTTCTACTATTGTCCATCACACCAGGGTTGAGAATACCTATCACGGTCCCAACAGAGTCTTTACCATGTTTCTTAAATGCAGATGAAAACAGGAACAAGGACACCATTTTGGGATTTCCAGGCCCTCTTAGATCACTTAACTTGATTATGCTGTATGAACTACCCTTAGATGACGTCCTTGGAGGAGCTTTAGATACAATCACTCCAAAGATGACCCAATCATCAGTAACTTTACCATCGGAAACAAAGTGTTTCACTTGGGACATGGGCACGACCTTCCTTCCAACGAGGCGTTCTTTCATCACAGTGGAAGAAACAAGGGGGTTGATAATTCTAATTCCAATACTGGGGTCTGTGTAGACATCAGTATTACCACTCCTTTTTTTGGCAGGAAGGCCTAGAGAATGGGCAGAACCTGTAGCAGGTGACTTCCAAGTAGGTTGGCGGTTGTAGAGACTTTTCACATCAACCAGGCGAGGTCCATCTCTCTTTTCTTCCTCCGCAGTTTTGAGCATTCTTTTCACACTTGTCCCAAAGTTTTCAGCGACAGGCCCCTGCTTACGTGCGTCATCATCATCTGACGAGTCAGTGTCTCCTGAGTGAACTGCACTGCTGCGGTCTTTCACTTTACTGGAAACTTTGCTTTTGTCTTCATGATTGTTGAAGAGACTAGTTTTGTCTGACAACTTGTTCCTAGAAGGTGCGTTGATTGGAATCTTGTCAAGATCTTCCAAGACTGAATCGAAAGTTTCCGATCGACTGCGACAGACTTTTGAAGCTGTAGCATTTCCGCTGGAGACTCCACCGTTGTCATCATTCTCAGCTTTATCGAGAAGTTCACTTAACAGGTTAATGTCAATGTCAGCATCGCCGTCGCCAGTGTCTAACATACTGAAGAACTATTATTAACCAGAAAACTGCAGTACTTTCTTGGGGAAGACCGATGCACTTCAACGCAGCTGCTGAACTCGAATGTATTACGCACTAATGCCACGCAACACAGACATCTGCAATTCAGCAAAATATCAAGTTATTGATGTCTACATTCACAACTCAACTTGTTACGTTTCGGCCTTTCTTTAGCCTGCCAAGCCTGCCGCGCTTTTTCGCATCCCAACCCAAACACTCACTATTGACAGTACTCTCTGCGTATAGTTCGTCTAGCGTTTCTTGCAGTTTTTTCCATTTTTGGACCATTTTGGACCGTCCGTAGAGACGCCGCCTTCTTGTTTCACCAGTTCAATTTGCTGCCGATCTAACCACAATAATCGCCCATTTGTATCTATAAATTTCGAAAATGGGAGTTTCGTATACCCTGAGTGCTTTAGGCATTGCTCTCTTATTAATTTCCAATGCCAATTATTCCATGGGACGAAGCAAAGTAGTAGAGCTACACGAAGATAACTGGGAACAAATGCTTCAGGATGAATGGATGGTGGAATTGTACGTGGTATCGAAGCCTTAACCGGCTGTCTATTTACTTACTCGTCAGCAGTATCTTTCGAACTCCTTGCTGATTACAGAACTGATGAATTACTTCTTTCTCTAGTCCTGATTCTAACATTTTCTTGTCTTTCTTCAACTTGTTAGTCTTTTTGTCAATTTTTTCCTTTTTTTTGTTACTTGTGTTTCTATTGGAAACTTTTCATTTTCTCCTCCTTGGAATAATTTTAACATGTCTGGTGTGCAGTTCATTTTATCGTTTTCGTTCACTTACATGGCTCCTCATATACTCTGTATAATGTATCCTCAAGGCGTTGATTGATATGTTTTGAATTACAGCTATGCCCCATGGTGCCCAGCGTGCAGAGCTCTTCAACCAATTTGGGCTGAGTTTTCGAGCTGGAGTGATGAACTTGGAGTGAAAGTTGGTCAAGTGGATGTGACCACCTCTCCAGGCTTAAGCGGGCGATTCATTGTTACTGCTTTGCCAACAATTTACCAGTATGTTTACTTTTGTCATTCTCTTTATTCCTTGTGTCGTTGGCTTTTCATCTTCCAATCTTTTCTGACCAGCGTAAACATTTTATCTCTTTTGTTCACAGTGTACTTAATGGACAGTTCCGTCAGTATCATGGCACCCGCGACAAGGAATCTTTCATGTCCTTTATTGAGGAGAAGAAATGGGAAAAGCTAGAACCTATCCCATCATGGAAATCTCCTGCTTCTTTCCACATGGGAGCTACTGCATATTTCTTCAAGTTATCTCAGATGCTTAGGGTATGACTTGTTATTAATTTTTTCGTCAACACATGGAGATGCAAATCAATCGACTTGGTGAAGTAAGAAAGAAACATCATTATGCTTATCAAATCCATTTTATCTTCCAGGCAGTTCATACCAGATTAATGGAAGATTATGGTTTACCGACATGGGGCTCGTATTTGATATTTGCCATTGCCACAATTGTTCTAGGTGCCCTCCTTGGATTGGTGAGTCATGTTAGTCATTCCCTTTCTCTCTTCCAACTAATGTTAATGCTTCTTTTCTAGTTCAGAAGTATATCTTTTAGTTTTTTGAGTGAACCTGTTACATTTGTAAGAATTGAAATATGTACTGGAGTTGTTCTTTTTATTTCCTTTTATCCTCCCGTTATCCTCTTCTACTGTATTTAAAAGTTATGTGTTTATGGCACAAATTTGCTGATTTCTCTGTTTTATTTGCAGATTATGGTCTGTATCATAGACTATGTGTACCCTTGCAAACCATCTGATGCTCGTATCAACAGTGCTTCAGATTTGGACAAGGAACTGGATGACCGTGGCGATGTGGTGAGTGTGAATTGTTTATCTTAGTCAAAATTACTCAAAATGACTCAATTCAATCTTTATGGTTCAAAACATCTTTATGGTTCAAAACAACTGCCTTTTTAATATTTCTTTTGAAGAGACTTTGACATGATCTGATGGGAATTCCTTAGCTGATATGAACTCTTCTTGCAGGATGACCTTGTTGATGAAGAAGGATCTCAAAGTTCCCAGGATGAACGATACAGCAAGAGTCAGAGCAGCTCTGGTGCAGAAGGGGAAGATGAAGAGGAGGACAAAGCAGATGCAAGCGCTCCACCATCCCCAGGCAGCCCAGGCAAAACACGTCAGCGAAGACCTCGCAAAGCAGATTGAGTGTTTCCACCATTGCTCTATGTCTCCTTGCTTAACGTGCTTTGCTGGGAGAAATAGAATTATCTGGTCAACTAATTGAAGTACGAAATTTTTACGTTGTTAACATGTGAGGCCATGGCTTATTATGGTTTCAATGTTTATTCTTCATCATTCCGGGGATTGCTTGCCCCCCATAATCCCCTTTGCTCTAATTGTGCTCTGCTTTGGAGATGTATATTTTCCTGAGTCAGACCTTTAATCCATGCATTAGGACCAATTCTTTTCCAATCCCAATAGTTCTGCATCAAAGTGCTTTTAAAAAAGATGTTTATAAGTAAAACAGGAAGTTAGTCAAAGTATAACTAAACACATATGCTGCACCGACTTTTTCTTATTGTTGTGTGCAACACACTTTATTCACAGTGTTACTCTGTTAGTCTTGTATGGTCTTGATAATCCCTTCTTCTGACATTCTTATGTTGATGATGGCCAGATCGTAATTGCACAGAGTTTTTGTAATATCGGTACTTCTTCTTGTCTTGAAGTGGTTGATTGTTATTGACTAAACATTGTAAGAGACTGTGGATTAGAATTTTTTAAATTGCTAAGTAGCAAAGCTTGTTAATAATTCTTTTAAATTTGTCTGTTTTTGGATAACTTGGGTTTCTTTTCATGACACCTCATCAATTTTTTTACTTGTGACTGATAACCAGAACTGACATTTCTTAAACAAAAGAAAACAAGGAAGAAAAATGTGTTTATGTGAAAATCCACTTGTTGATCATTGACAGTTCTTTTCAATTATTTTTTACTGCCAATTCTTTGGAATGTTTAACATGACACATTCTTAATCACAAGTTTTGTGTCATGTAATTCAGTGTATTCTGCATTCAATGATTTCACAAAAATGCTGATTTAGGAGTTATGAACTATCAACTAGCCTCTACACTACTGAAAATGATAATTTGAGTCTGACCTTTAATTTTAAAATTTTAAACCTAGTACTCAGACCATATTTTGAGTTCTTTATTTGCCCCTTCTTAGCCATGGCTATTAATGGGAAACAATGTGTGTGATCTTATCAACTTTATGATCTTCTCTGTTTCTTTGGTGTTTCTTGGAATTGTTTACTAATCCTCCATAAACATTCACTTTTCTTGGTTTTCTCAATTCCTTTGTTTTATTTTCAATGATCTGGAAGTCATGTTTATTTTGAGGGTATGAAAAAGAAAATTGTAGAGAAAAGAGTACATCTTTAGTCTGTTATATTCTTTGTTCTGAAAATGGGGAAGTGGATCGGCTCTAGCTCTCTCCCTCTCTCTCTCTGTCTCTCTCTCTCTGGATCAATGTGGAGCTGTGAGACCATTGTGTTTCGATGTTGTAATCGGTAGGCCTACATTCCTTGAATTCTTAAGTAATCCTCCATAAAAATGAATATTTTTATGCTTTTCATTCATGTATCTTTGTTTTACCTCTTTGTTACTAGTACAGTACTTGCTAACAATATCAAGCATGAGATATATAGAAGCTCAAGAACCTAATCTTTGAAGTGACAACTGTGATATTCTGTACTTCCTAAGTAGTCTCTCATAAATACTGACTTACTGTCGCAAGTAACTTTTCTCTTGACTCAGTCTATTGTGACTGGGTTGTGCTCTTGAAGTCTTCATTGAACTTGTTCTTTTCTGACTACTTTTGCAAGTTCTGAACATGCTCAAAGTTAGCTCTTCCAAAATTTCTGGAAATAGACTGACACTGTTTTTGTTACTTAAATTTTTTTTCAGAAATTCACAGTGTTTGTGATATGAAGTGCGTTGCTTTTTTTTCTCTTTTTGTTTTCTCTCGCACACATGTGCACAGAAAGCACTTTTCTTCGTCCTTCTTATCTTCATCAAATTTAACTGTGAAGCATTTTATTGCAATTTTCCTTGAGTAGGATCTTCTCACAACATGCTGAATTGGTACATGTTTCCCTGAACTATTTTAGTAAGTGTATGTTATGAAATCCTGTGTGAGAGGCCTTAATTATTTCTAAAATTTTTGAAATGGATATCGCAGATGTGTTGACAGGCGTTAATGTGATGGAATGTCTGTGTATATAAATATTTATATTTTATAACATGCTTGGGAATTAATGTTTGGTACCTATTAAATTGAGAATTCAGAGGAATCATAATTTATTGTATTTATTGTAACCACTCTCAGATTACAGATTTTTAAATTGATATTTGTGTAGCTTTAATATGAATCTTATGATTAACTGATGTGTACTAAGAACTTGAAATCTGAATCTATTACCACTAAGTTAGTAATGTTACCTTATAATCTCTCAGTTTAACATAAGTTATTCATTTAAAGTTTCAGTGCCTCTGTTTCTTGATACTAGCAAATATCAAGTGTAAATAAATTTATGCTAAATAATTATTGACTACTTTTTACTTTTCCTTCCTCATCTGTTTACCTCTTCTGTTGGATATCTATCTTTCAAATCTATTACAAGCAAAAATATTGTTTTTTTTTTTTTTTTTTTTTTTTTTTTTTTTTTTTTTTTTTTTTTTTTTTTTTTTTTTTTTTTTTTTTTTTTTTTT
>CABIKL010000547.1:0-21411 GCA_902196195.1 Aptinothrips rufus
GCTGGCAGCAGCAGCCGCCAGGCAGGCAGGCAGACCAGACACGCTGCAAGCGACGCCAGCGACCTCTGGGCGGATTTCGTTTGCTGCCGAGCGCTAGCAAACGCCTTAACGTGTCAAGTCAAAAGCAAGACATCAATGAAAACCAAGTTCAACGCGGTAGCAAGGAAACTCTGAGTCCGAGCGCTGTGATTGTTAACCGTGCAGTTTACTCGGGAACGCCTGGGCGGTACGCAACCCATAATCTGCTGTGTCGGGCGGGTCTGCCTATGCAAACAATGCAGGCGCTAGAGGCCGACTCGACTCGACTCGACTCGCACACACACACGTTGCCGTTGGAGAGAGCCCCTTGAGCCGCTGGGATTTAAATTCGAGCGCTACTTTTACAGTTTAGGTCCAGCCTCGGGACTCGTCTTCCAAATCTCTTCCTGACTTCAGGAGAACAACGTTCTCTGGCGTATAGTTAGCGCATACCCTTGTCAGCGGCGAGTCATTTGCGAGGGCGAAGCGCGCTCGCGTTACTCGGCACTGCCGCACACCAGAAGGGGATCGGGTAGCATCGGCCAGAATTAATTCATTTCATGCAAGTATTTTCGCGGGACGCGAGGAAGCGCAATGTGCTTTCCGGCTAAAGAACATGAGCGCTGGCAAGCTGCGTATATTTTCAGATCTCGCGTGCACGTTCTCAAGCCCCGGCTCTCTCTCTCTCTCTCTCTCTCTCTCTCTCTCTCTCTCTCTCTCTCTCTCTCTCTCTCTCTCTCTCTCTTCCCCGCCGATTCTTTCTTTCTCTTTCTCCCTCCGCCTATGTTCATAGAGCAGACACAGACGGGGAACAGCTTTTGAGCGTGCGAATTCCAATATTTATTTTTTTCGGGTGGCGTGCATTTGCATCAGCTTCTAGACGTGACCCAACGCCGGACAGGAGGGGGTGCGACTACTCTACTCTGGCATGCATTGCAGCTCTTATCGCGTAACAGCTTGAGAGTACTGCCAGGCAGTGCCTGCGCCGGGCCCGAGGCACACGCCCTGAGTGGGGGCGGGTCCAGTAGACTCGCGTGGGGGTGTCCAGTTCTCCTTGTCGCTGCTAGAGCCCTCCCCTTCCCTTCATTCTCGTATTGCTCTGGACGTATGTTAGTGCTGGTAAGTGGAGTAGTCCGCCTACACTCCCGGTACTTCTATGAATATTTTGTGAATAGCCGTGAAAAATCTTGTACGACAATAGAGCTCAGGAAGAAACGTGTTCGTAGTCCATTGATAAAATGGTTTATAGCTATGCATAAAATGGTTTATACTAAAAATAACATTTTTCATAACGTTATTGTGGCTTAAAGTTTTCTTTTGGCTATGATCAAAATGTTCATAAGAGACGGAAATAGTATTTTGTAAACGGAACCAATTTGGTTGTGATGTCCTAATCTAGTTCACTCTTCCAATAGGCATAGTTTTGAAAACACCATGCATGGCGAAATTGACTGCTTACAACACCTCATTATTGAAATGCGCTTCAAAAAATTTCCGGCTTATTCTTGTCTTTGTGGTGGTCAGACGAAGTGCTGCTGACCCAAATATCGTCTCCTCAATGTCTAGAGTTCGCGGTTCCCTCTCCTCTCATTGTCTCTGTCCAAAGTTAGGCGAACACCCTAAGTGTAATCAACACTAATGAAGAATAGTGGATGAAGGACTAAACTAATTTACTTGTATTGTGTCATAAGAAGGGGAGGGACGCGGCCCACCGATAACGTTCATAATATTAAAGTGGTCTTATCAAAATTCACTGAACTCTGACCCACGTTTGTGTTTTAAGTTCCTACTGAACAGTTTTTAATCCTCCATAAAGTGTTGTCCAATTCGAACAATTTGCATAAATTACTTAAAAGCAACAACAAAAAGAATATCACGTCACAGAATCACGAGTGTATCGCGATTCATATCCAACGCGGCCGTTGAAGGACAGACTCAATCACAATTGAATAATTTAAGGGGACTGACCCAATTGTTTCCGCTTAGTGCCTGAAACTGTTAGATTTTCTTTTTCCGGGACACAGGCTAAGTCCATTTAAAGGATATAAAATTGAAACTCCAACACAACACTGCTTTTCTCTTTCGACCTCTGTCAGAATTGTAATTAAATCGTGCGTGCCCCGTGCTTTGTAAAACCGTCGGCCATTCTCTCTGTTTGTTCGAATACCCAACCCGGGTCATTAACATCACTTTCGCTCTCGTTACAACCTTTTCGCTGGACGCACACCGAACGCTCGTTCGGCGTTTCATTTCCCCGGCCCGGCTTGTAATCATGGCATTAGCCGCGGTAACGGCGGGGTCGGTCGGTCGGACGTCGCTCGCTCCTCAGGTCCCGTTTCTTTCCTTGAGGGCCCCGCCACGCCCCGCCACGCCCCGCCACGCCCCGCCGCGCCTCGCCCCGCTGCGCCTCGCCCCGCCTCGCTGCTCGCCGCCAGTAATTTGCTCCCGATTATCTCGGCCGGTTTCCCAGGTGTTTTAAGCCCTCCCCACAAAGGCGGCCGTTTAGCCGGCACACCACTCCACTATCGCGCGTCTCTTAGGTCCTAGTAACGCTGTTCGCGCTCCATCGGGTTAACAATCGGGGAGCAAGCGTTCGCCCGCGACCGCCCGAGCCCCTCCCCGCAACCCCCTCATCCCCGCCCCGCCACCCCTCACCCCCACCACGAGGGAGGCGCCCATGGGGATCAGCTACCCCCTTGCCTTGCACAGAGGCATGGCCCAGCCCCGGAGCCCGGAGCTTAACACAGATTACATCCGCTGGGGCGGGGCGGGGAGCGGTGGGGAGGAGAGGGGCGGGGTGGCACGGTGGGCGAGGTAGGGCTGGGGCGTGGCGTGGCGTGGCGTCGCGAGAATCAACAGCGTCGAGATGACTATCGATGTATGGATGGGTGCTCAGTGTAACGCCCGACACCAATTCATCGATACTCCGCTGAGAAAGATTAACTTGGATTCTGGCGGCAGGGCGATGTCGCTGGGAAGTAGGGGAGGGGCAAGAGGTGACGCGGAGCGGGGTGGTGGAGTGTCTCTCGCCTCGAAGAGTGAGGAATGGATGTAGGGTTCTAAAAAAATCCTCTTTTGTATACCTAGTACAAAGAACAGAGGAGTGCAGAACAGAAATGTGTTTACTTTGTACAAATTTTGTTAGAAAACGTGGTGAACGCGCAAAAAACTGAAAGCAAAAAACTCAAGTTAATATTAAATTAAAAAAAAAAACAGTATTGTACTCCGATCTTTTTCTTCTAAAATATACGCGCTGTGTAACTCTTCATTTGAGTCCTGGGGAGGGGAGGTCTCCGCAGTTGAGGTCGTCATGCTATGCGGCCTCCCGTTCGTTGTCTCTGCGAGTATCGTGACGCTCCAGTTGAAAGGAGGGGGAGCGGCGGGCTGGACCGTATTGTATTTCACGACGCAGTGTACGTTCTTGGCGCTTTATCATTCCGGGGGCCGATCATGACTTTCTCATTACCCCGTATACATTGTGTCTGACGCGCCCCGCGCCGCAGCAGGCTGGAATATGCGTGGGTGGGGTGCGGCGGGGCGTGGTGGGGCGGGGCGTGGTGGGGCGGGCCGTGGTGGGGCGGGGCGTGGTGGGGCAATGTCGGGCTCGAGCTTGAAGAAGGGTCCGGGACAGTGCAGCCAGACCACTTCGAGCATACCACATCACTCGTCTGGGCGGGTCTTTGGTAGAGTCTTCGTTGTCTCATCATGGACAATGGATTGAGATTATGACGAAATCATAGTATGGTTTGCCAGCTATGGATCGATGATGTTGCCCCGATTTTGTCTATATGCATCGCAAAAGCGATTCGACGTCTTGCCTTAAAGCTATTGAGACGGTATCGACGCGCGGTGATCGAAACGAGAAGATGTCGAAAAGGCACATCTCGATTTGGTTCCCTCAAATTTGATGGTCTACGGAA
Organism: Aptinothrips rufus; assembly: GCA_902196195.1. Taxonomy (NCBI): domain Eukaryota; kingdom Metazoa; phylum Arthropoda; class Insecta; order Thysanoptera; family Thripidae; genus Aptinothrips; species Aptinothrips rufus. Next base: position 3,939 of record CABIKL010000547.1, read on the forward strand.
CAACATCTACCTTGTGTGTACGTGGAAATCAATATGTCTTCGTTGGGTATACAAATGACACGAACGTTTTGTACCCCTTCATGGTCCGGGAAGGATAGATTACTTTACGAAAAGCCAAGCAAACAGACCTGAATATTGCTGTCTATGCGTTTGATGTACACTCTGATTTCCTTATGTATGAACTTCTGCGTACTATGTAGAAGTCCGTTCGTACCTTACGTAGAGATTTGAGCAGCGGTATTACTGGTAATACCGAGAGATAGATTCATAAGGTATGAACAGTTTCGTTCGTACTTATGTAGAGCCTCGTTAGTACTATGTAGATCCTCGTTCGTACTATGAACAGCTCACTACGTATTACCTAGACACTGCAGTTCTACGTAAGTTCTACGTAAGGTACTAACGTGAGCTCTACATAACAAACTCAGATTGTAACTTTTCCTCGCTCCTCAAAAGGCCCTATCCTGACGGTGAGTCGCCGTCCACGGCCTGGCAACGGAGGAGCAGTGGCCGGGAAGGGCGGCTCGGGGTCACAACGAACGGCCGGAGTGCGGCCACTGTGGAGTAGTGGAACAGGAGACCGTAATGTAATGTATGCCAACTTGTGTGGACAGTTGTGTTACTACTAAAAGCAGGCCGTCCGCTGGCTGCCACTCATGGCTCGACCAACTAGATAACGTAGTAGGTATTTGAAAAACGAAATAGATACAGTCATCAGACATTTTTATCTAGATATCTGCCAACGCTTTTAGCAATGAAAATAGCTAAATAATTTTATCAAGCCATGCATCAATGGTTGCGTTTCTGATGCATTTAAGTCGAACTAGCCTCATAATGGTAGTATCCGTTAATGGCGGTAGAACGGGAGGCGATGGGCGAAGGGAGTTGGCGAGGGAGGCGTCATGGACGGGCCCAGCTCCAGCAGGTGGTGCGGTCTCCGTCCTGTTCACACGGTATGGCTTGTTCCAGCGAATCTGGTACGGAATAATGCGCTTAATAATTCCAAGTGGAAAGGACCGTTACGTTGAGGAAAGCATACCGGCCCGACCAGTCGACCAGCCCCGAGCCCTAGTACCAGAGCATAACCACACTAGACCTCTTTCCTCCTCAGCAACAAACATTGACAATCAAGCAATAGAACAAGGCCTGTCTTGAAAGTTCTGAGGAGATTTTTGCAAAAGGTTCAGAAAGCATCCTCATTAAGTCAAGAAAATAGCAATTCCTAAAAAAAAGTCCTTAAGTCGCTTTTGGAGTAGTACTTTCGAGTTTGTAGTTCGTTTCAGAATGCGTAAATGCTAGCTTAAAGAGCATATTTTTAAAACGCGCACTTCCAACTTCACCTTTCGAAAGTGTGTAGTTTGTGCACTGTTTTGTTTTTCAATGTTTTATTCATAAGTTTGCAATTCAGGACCGACTTTAGAATCCAGCCCCATTCGTAGGCTCCTCCACGAGATGAGTCCTTCGGTCTGCAACGGGAAGTGATGTCGATGGTACCATCTGAGCCAGCTCTAATTGTTCGCCGGGCTTGAAGTTAAGTTAGAACAGACGGACGTCTGCAGCGCCCCGCCCTGCTCCGGTCCGGTCCCGCTGACAAGCGCTATCGGTCATGTTAATGCCACTTCATTAGCTCGCTCCGCTGCAGCAACTCTCAATGCTGTTACCCACTAACCAGCACTTAAAATTTTTCGACGCGAGTTGCTGCTGTTCGCAGACCCGTGGGGCAGCCTTGTCCCCAGATCGTAATTCGTCGTCCTCTTTTCAACTCGCTCTCCTCTGGGAAGCGTTTCGTCGCTTGGCAGTTGTTGTTGTTGTTACAAGACTAGAGACCCCTCCCTCCCTCCTCCCTCCTGCGCGTTTTCTTCTGCACCTCGCCCGGCCGCGTCCCTCTGCGATCGGAACGCGTTCTCATTGTAATGACGTCATTCCAAGTGATATGAGGTCATTAGCGCTGGAATTCCACACGCGTTTGGACCCGGGCAAGAATTTAATTTTTTCCCCGCACCTCTGCTCCGTCAGCATCGGCGAAGGATTCCTTCCCACATGGCTCTGCTCGTGACACACCGCGGGCAAGGGTTTTGTCATCTACAAAAAGCACTGGATATCAGCAAAATGAAGACTTCCATTTCTTAATTATAATTCTACAAAACTAACAGAGATAGGAGTAGAGTTATCTGCATGCTGTTATGATTTTACACGTGCTTGTGCAGGCCAGCGTTATGGGCGCGTATCTGCTATGCTGTACTACGCCATGTTAACCCGAGAACAACGCCGAAGCTCAAGTGAACACTGATTGGGAGTGACGCAGTTCGGCGCGTCGTGGCGCGGCGTGGCGTGGCGGAGCGTGGCGTGGCGTCGTGGCGGAGCGTGGCGTGGCGTGGCGCGGCGTGGCGGAGCGGGGCGTGGCGTGGCGTGGAGGGGCCTGGAGGGGCGTGGCGTGGCGGGGCGCTGTCAAGTGCGGTTGACGGCGCTGAGCGCTGCCTCTGTTTGCTGTCCTTGGGCAGGTGTCCCGCTCCGTTGTGTGGTCCAACTTTAATAGCGAGCTCCTCTTCCCACAACTTTAATCAAGGGGCCTTGTGCACAAGGGGGTCGGGGAGTTAGCTCCGCGCACGACCATCTCACAAACGAGGCCAAATATGGGAGCGGCATTGAGGGGCCGCGGAGGGAGGGGATGGGGTGGACCAATGCAGAGGACGCTCGTAGTGAGCCCGTAGTGTGACGTCGCTCAGAGTGGACAAAGCTCATTTTTTTAAAAAGCACTGAGAAAAGAAGAAGTTACGATCTAAGTAGTTCCTTTTATAAATTATGCTGCGTAATAGCTTGAAGTCAGCCACGTCCTGATTCGCGCGTGTTATTCAGTTGTGTAATAACTAGCACTGCAGGTTTTGTTAGAATTTAATTTAGTAAATGCTGCTTTCATGAACTTTTGATTGCACCTTCCCCATGCTCTTGGTCTGGTCCACTCGCCTTTGAGATGCGAATGAAATCATATTGTTTTTGTCATCAACGTCCCTCGTTACGTGGTTTTCCTATGGGACACCTCATTGACACACAGCATCAGTCTGGACCTACCGAGTCTGTGCACACTGCGTAATTTATGAGCCCTCCTTAAATAAATTGCCCTCCGAGGCAGCGGGAAGTCTGGCCTAGCGTCCGCAAACACAGTCTCCCCCACTCTGCAGGCTCTGGCGCTGCCGCCCACACCCCTTCCCGTCGTCCTTCACCCCTGTGCTGCCCGACTGACTCTTTACTGAGGGAGCCGACAGAGCCGAGTCTGAACCCAGCCGAGCCGTCATAGCGCCACAAACGTCCCCGACCTCTATGAAATTCAAACGAGACAGATTGGTAGGCAATGCGCGCCTTTGGAGTACCAGCGAATGGTGATCGGAATGACAGGGTGGGTCCGAACGACTTCGGCTGCCACGAAGGGAGGGAATGAGAATGTCGCAGGTCAGTGCAGATCCACAGTGATGGATGGATAAGGAGAACTGTTTTAAAGCTAGGTACTTTCTCGTTCAGGTAAAAATTTAATTTTTGATATGGTGGATGCTCATTTCTGTTCCGCTGCAATTTTTAATCCTCCAATTTGAAGGAAGTTGAACTAGTTCTCTCTCGTGAGGCTGAAGGTTGCCCTTCAAGTTGGAGACTTGAAACTGGGAATGGTGTCACTCAGACGACAAAGGTTAAAAACCAGGTTACAGATTAATGTGTGTTCGAATTCTTTCCAATCTGCCGAAAGCATGCTTTCAGGACTATGAAAGGAAACTCTGCGCGAAACTCAGTTACGTTGTCTAATATTTAAAATAAAAATCACCCGAGTAAATCATGCAATAAGTTACTCCTGGCCTGGTTGTTATTGCAAATAAATTTGTCCTATACCTACAACATAACCTCAAGTCACGACAATAGGGTACTCCAAAGACTATCTGAAGCTGAAGTAAGAAGAACGAACTGGTTTCCACGGCCGGGCGCGTAATGAGGAGGGTAAAGTGGAAAAATTATGAGAAAATGCAAGCCATTTTGTTATTCTTTCTCCGTTTCGGACAGTCTTTGCACTTTAAATGGAACAGCATTACTTTTAAGACAGAAGAGCAATTAGTTCCAAAGTCGTGCGATTCCCCAGATGCACTTACAGGCGCGATACTTAAAGTTTTGTGGTGGTTGTGGGTCACATCTTCTAAAAAATGAACAAGGACATACTTATCGCAAACAAAAAACATACGTTAAAAATAGCTTGAAGTCTTTTCAGTCTCCTTCGTAAAGAGCTGCAAATTCAATTCTTGTGACGGCTCCATTCGTGCCCCGAGCTTGCCCGCAGCAGTGACAGTTGCAGCGGGGGGCCTTGCGGTGCGGTTCGAATGATTCTGTTGCCCACCCGCGGATCTCCGTGGTATACCGTAGTTCGTATTTGACCCTTAATGGAATTTCCGCTTGGAAAGCAAATGGAAATCAAACGAAACGCCTGTGCTTGGCATCAGTGTGCGATCGGAGCTGGGCTCGTCCTCAATGAGGATGAGGGGAGTAGGAGGGTGCGAGAGATGGACGCGAGAGAGGAGAGGGGGTCGGAGGAGTGGGTAGAAAATGAATGACGGAGACAAAAAGAAATCGTTTAGCACTCTATGATGAGGTGGTCTTTGGGCGTGAAAGTGGTATGCGTGAGAGAAATGAGAGCGGTAGGCAGAGAGGACAGTCGAGCGATGGAGCCGTGTGACGTGCGACGGTCCCTAGGAACAAAGAGGTATCTCGGAGCTCTTCTGAATGCTGGCTGTATTTCGGAAGGGGTGTTGCGGGTCCCATTTCTGTTGCAGCGTATTGTGAGGTGAAAAACGAAGACAGAGTTTTCAGTTATGTCGTATGTATCCAGCAAGCAGTTGATACGCATTATGTGCTAGTAATAATGAGAACCGTCTACAATATCTGATTTGCCCTCGGCAACATTCATGCATTGTCATGGTGTCACTTTATATTTAGTTTGTCTCTTTGTCAGTCTTTGCAGATTACGAATGAAATTAGTTCCGCTCGTGAAACTTTTAATTCCATGGCCATGGTGGTTTCAACTGCAGGAAAGCCTGTAATTATTTTCTCGACCTGAGATTTACGTGTCCTGTATTTAGCACCTCTCCTCAAACGTGGCGTTATTTTGTTTTATACTATGAACCTACGTTAAATATCTGCCCCAATCGCTACATTCAGTTAATGTTAGTCCAGCGCTGACAGCAGGTTTTTCGCACCGCAAACCACAGACTTTAGTTTATTTTTAATGCTACTACTCCGTCAGCTGTCAGCTGTTCTCACCATTGATGTCTCGTACAGTCGGCGGTCACACGGATGGTTTCCTGATTTTCTACTCGCGTTGGTCCTAACGAGACGCATGCACGCGGTTCCGAGAGTTTGCTACCAAAGGGGCTCGTGGGACGTGCGCCTAATACAGAACACGGAACGGAGAACACGCCAGTCAGTAGCAGGGTGCCATGGCTCCGACAGCTTACGATAGCAGTATGCTACTTATCTAAACGGCACAGCGCTAGAACAATTGTACAATGCGTGTACGAATATGAAGAGTTTGTGTAGTCTGTACCCAAACCAAACGAGCACCACGTTGAGCCAGATTTTTTTTAAGACTATTAGTCATTCTGTCACTTCCATCGAATGGATCAAAGTGTGTTCTCTTTTATTTTATATTTGATTGCCCTGCGCACACCATAACATTGCAGAACTCGTTTCTTTGATTTGAAGGGGAAATCCTGCTAGAAGGTTTGTGGAACGCGTCGAACGGAAAGGAATTTCTCAACCTTCAATTAGGTTTTAGAACCGGCGATGCTCAAGACAGTCAAAGAAGGAAAGATTTCTATATAACTGGTTCCATGATTCTTTCAAAATTCATTTCATTCATTTTTATTTCGCGGTGACCGGGGGTCTTCAAGACCTCCTGATGTATGTGGTCCTCTCCGGAGTGGTCCTCTTCCCTTGGTTCCATGAAAACACGCCGTGACTGTCCCAAGAACAGTTGCAGGCCTCGCCCCTTTCGTGGCCACCTTAGCGCGGTCCGCAAGGCAGATAAAGCTATGACCCTCTCCGTCCCCCTTCCGGTAGATCGCAGACCATCGTGGTGCCCCACCATAGGTAACATCTCTCCCGCCAGGTCGAGATGTGCCCGAGGCCTGTGCCCTGGACGAGGCCCTAGCCGGGGCTCTGGCCGGGGTCCTGGCTGGGGGCTCGGTTCGCGAGTTTGCTATCGCCTTGTCGGCTTCCCGGAACATCCCCTGACCAGAGAATCGCCCCAATCCACGGCACGCGGTCCTGACCTCCCCCCCCCCCCCCCCCCCCCCCCCCCCCCCCCCCCCCCCCCCCCCCCTCCCCCCTCCCACGCCTCGCCACGACGCCACGGCGTCATTTGCCCCTCCACGCCACGCTACGCCACCTGGAGCTCAACCTTGTATCTCGAGCCAGCTCAGAGCAGGCAGAGGAGCAGGCGGCCACGTATTCAAATTTCTCAGCTGTAGTGTTTCACGGCCCGGGCGGAGTTGCTTCCTGTGGAGGAATAAACTTTATACTCCCCACGCATATCTCGTAAGACGCTTCCACGAAGAGGTCATAATAGGTGTTACGAAAACTGTAAGTGAAAGAGAGGGAATGAAATGATCAGGAGGCCAGAGCCGAAGTCTGGTTTACAGTGAGACACATCCCTACTTTAGTCACATTGGCAATGTCTGACGATGTTGATACTGATTATATATGTCCATCTAAATTTCACAGATATGCATGTCGTTCAACAGCAGCTAGGTCCGGTCAAAAACAAACTATAAAAGGTTTGATTTCAAATCAGCTTGTTCCTCTCTACCGCATGCACCGCGGGAATATTACTATTTTTCTTTTATGTTTCATGGACTGTGCAGAAGAGCTGAAGGTGGAGTGAAGTGGCTTGGGGAGAAAAGGTGGGGGATGGGGGGCGGAGGCACCTGATCTCTTTGTGGTGTAACAGACCGCTGGGAATGTAGAAGGGGGATGGAGCTGTGAAACAGTACAGTCCCAGAGACTCGGGGCTCAAGGGTATGGCTAGATTGTAGGTTGGATATGGGGAGCGGCAATCTCTAGCTTCCATCTGATGACTCCCCCGCTCCAGGTATTTCAGACCTCGTGATTGTTTTCCAGCCTTTGGATACCAGTCCGCTTTCAATCACCCCTCTTACGATGACCCCTTCTTCTGATGATTTATGTATATTGCGGGGAGGGTTGGCGGCAGTTTGGCCAGCGCGTCGATACAGCGGGCCATCCGAGAGCTGGCGGCAGATTTACGCCGGCAAAGCTTTCCGGTCCACGTAAGTCGTGAGAGCTCCCGTGAGGACCCTTCGCCGCGCCGTCCGTCCCTCGACACTTGCCGCAATCCGCTTGGATCTAGTTCAGCACAGAGAAGTAATAGCTTTCCATTCACAAAGTTTTCACTTGGAGGAATAACGTTATAAAGGAATGTAAAACAAGTTTTCGTTGATAGGGAAAGCAAAATTTGTAAGAGTCTTCTTTACTCTATCTTTGCAACCATTCGGAATCTCTTCAGCCTTTTGTCTGCTCTGTGTAGTGATTCCCCCGACAATACTAGCCGTGACTTACAGACATGGTGCAGAACCCCACATCTTGCTAATGTCTTCCACCCAATGACTTTTACCCTGACTGTTTCTTTCTGCCCCACCCCCAACCCTTCTCCCATAATCACGTATCCTTGTTTCCTTCGTATTTTGTTGCATTCTTATACAAGTACCGAAACATCGGTTGTACGGTAAAACTGCCTGCAAGGAAAAATCAGTAGTGGTACACAAGAGTAACGTTGACTCCTTTTGTTTCTGATAATGTTAATCCTCTCCGTCTAATTCTCTTCTAAAGCTCTTTTTATTTCATGTAGCATTCCGTCCGATGGCATATCGAAAGAACGTTGCGCTTTCCCGTCGGACGTGCTGGTCTTGGAAGACCTCCTTTGTGGAGTCTCAACCCCTTCTCTTCCCTCTGAGAGCGAGAGGTAATGGTGAAGGGGGAGAACAGGGCGGTCTTCCTACTCGCTTCAGGTGTAATAACCCAAGTTCTCTCCGACGAGTTTTCAATTAGCTGTCGGGCAGCGCATCCTGGAAGGGACGTCACTTTCCAAGGAGCACAGCCACCTCGATCCAACAGTACGCTACAGCCAAAGTGTTGTTGCAACTACAACTAGCTTTTGGGACGGGGTTTTTATACGCACTTCTGTGTGGTGTATGTGCACCTGAAACACGAACGCGCCGTGTTCACACATTTTTGGAGAGCAACCCGCCACGAATGAAAACGCGAAAAGACGAGGGCGACAAACGGGCGGTAGTTAATGAGGCTTATCATTGAAACTGACTTATGGTAACAGATACTGTTCACTGACGGCGTTGTGCTTTTAAGTGGTGGAGGAGCGAAGGGCCAGGACGATCGTAGCAAGTCGAATTTATTTGTTGTATTACGAGACAAGAGCGCTCAAAAGAAATCGGATCCTGGACATGAGCTATGGCGCGTGGATGGCAGTCATCCAATTCTTCGGAAGCTGATATTACTTTTTGACCCCTTCAACCTTCTCCAGTTTGCACTGTGGGCTCTCTCTCTACCTGCAGTGTAGAAATAATCCGCCGCCGTGACTCAGGGAGTAGGCTTGCCGCTTGCGGTCACCACAATGCCCTTTCCAAAGAACCCCAGCTGCGACCTCAGCTTTTTTCCCCATTTGCCTTGGCCGGTAGACGAAATGCGGTTTGCTGGATCTGATAAACGTGAAACAATGAGAGAAGTTGGGCGCTATGCCACACACCGGGACGGGGATCCACTGACCCGAGGATCCAGGGTGGCATTCAGTCGCAACAATGGAACGAGCCCTCTACCACCCACCCTCTGCATGGCATTGTGCCTTGCCATTGCGACAGAGGGGCGAGACGAGTGACCATGTGCGCTGCGCTGGAGCCAAACAGGCACGCCTCATCCACGGGCATCTGTTTTTGAATCAGCATTCTAGAGGCTCATTAGACTGAAATCAACTGACTCTACAGTACAGGCGTCCATAAGGTGCAAACGTACTTCGAATCTACATTTGGTACAGTTGAACGCGTTATAGCTAGCGCCATTTTGTGAACTGTATGTTACATCCTTATTGTAAATTAGTTTCAAAAAGCTTACACTCAGTCGAAAATAGATGGTACACAAGTTAAAATCGGCATAAAACAAAATGTCTAGTGAGGGTCAAGACCTAAGCGGAATACTCTGCCTTGTATGTGTACAGTATGTGATTGTTTTTTTTTTACTTCCATTTCAGTCTTAGACCTAAGCGGAATACTCTGCCTTGTATGGGCAGAGTCTTCTTTGGAGTACTCTATTCCATATTGCGGACTAGCATGAGGTATTCCAATGAACGGCCAGACCGGAAATAAGAACAAACACGGCGAGCGGGGGAACTGCAGCGGAGGCACCCCGCTCCTCCACTCACCGTGTCGTTTTGTTCTTCTTGTTTTTAGTCTCGCTGTTGGTTGGAATACCCTATTTATTGGTGTAGTCAGTGGAATGTGAGTAATGCCTGAGGACCACCTCTCCCGGACGAAGAGAAATCGTTAAAAGAATCAAATAGTTGAAAGTCGGCCACGTGGTCGACCTGATGAACTTAAACTTAACCTTGCATGTACCAATTTCCTGGACTCTTACTTCCCTACTAACGAGTTAAGTGAAGTGTAGGAGCGATTTTTTTTATAAGGAAATTAAGAATGCGCTTTTGTCATGCTGATCTTATCAACTAGCAAGCAACTCTTGGTCACATCGACGTGAATCAGCGTTGTGTAGAGAATTTTTTTTCGGTTGAGGTGCGGCGTAATTTATATTTTTCCAGTGTACTTGCGTCTTTTTTGTTTTTTTTGCAGGCTATTATGACTCCTCACTTATTCAACACAAAATAATAAATTCGTGACATAAAAATCAAGTTTTTCGCTACATTTTTAGAAGAGCTATCAGCGACAGTATGAAGTATTTCCAGAGTTGACGTCGTAATCAGGCAGACCCCCTCCCGTCCGGGTCAGTTTAACATTTTCATCAAGCTGCCGGCTGACGTACGTCAGACCATGGAAATAGAAGCGCAGCTGCAGCCGTCCATCTTCGCCGCCATCGCATCGAGTAACTTTGAACAGCAAGAGGCCAAAGCCCTGCGCATAACTTGATTTACGAATGCTGAGGCAAGGAAACGAAAGGACCAATGTAATAATTGAAAAAGCAATTAAAACTACACTTACAGTGCGACGTGGTTTTTATCGCATTTCGAGTGTGAGAATCATCACTTTCAGGTGCGATTACTTTTTCATCACTGTGTGTTGCAATGCTCTTCGCCGTTACAGTGCTATGATATCATACCACTTTTGGATCAGTGTAAATGCTGTACTTTCGAGCTTTCGTCGCATTTAAGTATGTTAGTGATCGCATTAAAATTTTTATGAAAGGTTCATTGCACCTGTAAGTGAATTTCTTTAGGGAAATCACACTTTGAAACTCAGTGTACTTTTTTTTTTAAATGAATGCACTTTAATTTATAGTGACAGGAAATTGTGAACAGGAGGAATAGAAAACGTAGAGGATAGCGTCGCTATGAGGTCAGGGTATCATGAGGTCTGGGCTGGGGTGGCAGTATACGCGGAGAGCCTGTTTCGTTGGAGACTCATTGCACCATCCAACAATTGCTTTGATAACTTTTCTCTTTATTTTAATCAACCGTCCATCCAGCCGCTCGATTTTGTAACAAATAACCGGTGCTCTCGATGGGTCACGCTCTTACTCCAAACAGAGGCATTGTTATCTCCGGATTGGAACTGACAGCAATTTCGTTGTCACAAGTCGTGTGGACTTGCGCTGAATAACTGATCAGGGCATTTTCTCCGCCTCCCATCAGGGCTTTAACATAAATGCCATCACGATCACGTTAAAGTGTGTATTTTGAAAGCGCCTCGATTGTAATTTTTTATTTGTTTGGTACTAGTCTACGAATTCTCTGAGCACAAATCCTAATTTGTACTAGCTACAAGTCAGCGTACTTACTTCTCTTACGCTCCGAAAATTCCGTCGTTTTTTCGTCTGTGTTCTTTTTATAATATATCAAATTGTAACGAAGCGTCAAGAAGCCTTGAGCTCACATTCACATTCTCAGTGGCGTCTTCCTGTTCTTGGTCCTGGAACTGTCCACGGTGGTATCCTAGACACCAGGCCGCACTCCCCAAGTTTCTCAAGCGGGTTGATTCGGGGAGAGGAAGTGGGGAAAGGTGTGGGAACGGGACCTTTGTCTGGCTCCGCTCCCCGGCAGCTCCTGGGACTAGCTGCGTTTGTCAGGTACTATAGAAGGTGTAACTCACCTGCCCTATAATGGACCCTTCCCCTCTGCTGCTACTTATTGGTTGAGCCGTCGACCCTACCCTTCAAAACCCATGTAACCTGCAGGACGAGGCAGTGGGCTGGGCTGGTAGCGGCGTAGGGCTTCGGACTTCATGTGATCCTCAGTAAGGATGGGGGTTGCCACCGCAGCCTTGGTAATGGATCGCGTTAGTTCGGCCGACCCGTAAATATGGGCTTGGCTTGATCAACTAATTTTACGACCCAACCGCGATCAATTTAGAGTATGATATTGACCGCATGTTAGCCCGCTTCTCTTGTTTTAAATTTACGTATGCGTACTTTTTGGAGCGAGTGGCTCGCGTGAATTCGAAGAGAAAAATGTTTGAAAGAATTATCAACACTCATCAAGAACTATGTTATGATTCTTGTGCACATACGTGTTTTTGTAAGAAGGAGATCTACTTCCCAAATTATGTGAGGTCGGACATTCTCAAAAAGATCTTAGCAGGCATCCTACTGATTAATTTCGCCAGCAGTGTATCGTGTTCTGAATTCGTAGAGGAACGTTGTGATTTGTGATAGTTACGTTATTTCTTACATCATTAACTATCTTGTTGTGATATCGAAGTTATCGTATATGCATAAATAGTGATGGACTTTTTATTAGAGACTCGCTCTTTTAGGTTGTGGCGTGGCTTGGCTGCTGCGTATTACAGACTGCGTTTCAATTATTTTTAATGCACTCGACTCACTTTCAATCGACCGCTCTGAATTTTACTAGACCATAAGTGAGCGGTAAAATATTTATTCAGATATTTATTTTATTTATTAATACAACTCAACATAAGTGAAATGTAATAAAAACCAGCACAACTTGTTTTCCAGATTTTTTCGTGCATTTTTCACTCTTTTGAAGTGCAGTTCACTCTATTCAAGGACCCAGTTTTCTTGGTGTGGTAGCCACTTCCTCTTTTCAAATCCGTGATAACTTACCTCGATTTTTCTTTTGATATCCTCCCTGTCGGTTATTCCCAGCCGGTCATTTCTGCGGCTCTCATCTGATGTGAGCCTCGTCATTCTGAGCCCGCATGGCACGTCGAGTGGAGCTGGTAGATGACGGAGACCCCACCATATTGAGACTGCGCTGAGCTGGGCTGCCTCGACGATATTGCAACTCCTCAGGGGTTAAGTTATATCCTCAATTTTTACAGAAACCGCCGCCTCTCGCCCACATTACTGCAAAGAGTGTGCCTCTCATGCGAGTCTTGCGTGAGCTGTGCTCAACATATAACACTTTCCGGCAGTCACAAAAAATAGAATCGAAAAGACGTTTTAATTCAAGACAGAAATGTTTGAATCAATATACAGAGCGTTTCAAAATTCGAGCTGGGATCTATTAAAACATTTCTACTCATTTTTTTTACCATTTATGCCTGAGAAAATACTTCTTCTCCCTACCGGAAAGAAATCTTCCAGGGGCTATACATACAATTACGCAGGCAGGCAAAACGTGTCAATATACAAGGAAGATTCCGACCATAGTCCCCAATTTAGCTGATATGATGTTATTACTTTTCAGGCATTGCGATTGTTGAATCTGGAAACAAACTCTTTCGAACGTGCTCTGAAATAGATTCATACCAAAGTAAGACGCAGTTTCTGTCCGGAGAGTGTCCAAGTCAAGTCTGTTCGTTCAAAGATAACGTCTCATAAGGCTATCCAACCGTAAAGCAGAGCCACTGCGATTAACGTCATCCCCTCTATTCCCCTTTCCTCTCACGCGGCTGAGTGAAGTATTCGCCACTGCTTCTTGCCACCGGCTCTCGTCCACGCCGTCACCCGCTTGCCCTTGTTGCTTGGACCTTGAAAGGCTCTGTACAGGGTGGCCCACCCGAGCCGTGCCAGAGCAAAGCTAGGCTAGCCCGGCCGCAGCTCCCCTCTCACACCCGCTAGCAGGGAAGGGGCGAGGAGATGAGAGCTGCCGCCGGGCCAGCCTAACTTTGCTCTGGCACGGCTCGGATGGGCCACCCTGTATAAACTCTGGTGCTGAGTCTGGAGGCAAGGACCAGGTTCCGAGACTTGGATCGGACTGCCTTCCACCCCCACCCTCCCCGGGGCTAACCATCACTGTCCACATAAACTGAGTAGGGTCCTGCGAGCGCTCGGATGCTGAGCCCGTCCGGACCAAACGCTCCACTCCATCTCATCCTCCCCGGACTTAATTAATTTCACCTCTCGCCAAGCAACAATGGGGAGTTGAAAGTAGGCTGTTATCGGAGGAGGAAGCATCCACTACTGTCGTCCTGCGCAAACAGGATGGACACCATATTAAACGGATATGTTGAGAAGAAAACTTTAAAAACAGCTTGGAGTAATAATCTTGGAGGAGATGAGCGCTAAATTCGTAGTTTAATTGTACATTTCAATAGGCCAAGTTATGCTGTATCGCGATGGGGATTTGAACGTTATAAAAGATCAAAGTGGGGAAGGGATGTGTCAAACATTTTCACAATATTGAGCGCGTCCCGATATTTTTGCACGAGCGCTCCGTGACCCTCCATCAACGTTATTCAGCATCGAATGTTTCGAACCGAAGCCAGTTCCCTTTGTGTCCCAATCTTGCAGCCCGTGGGAATGGGGACTAGGGTTTTCCTCCGGAGTACTCCTGTTAGCCTTGTTTCACGAGGTACATTCGTCATCGGAGGAAGGAGGAATTGTAAATGCGTGCATAGGGAACCAATCACATTCTGACAGCATTATGCCTTTGAAATTTTTACATTCCCGTGCGATTGTTGTTCTGTTTACGTAACGAATTGAGGGATGCTTCTATTGAAGTGCAAATTCTCTTTCCACTTACCATTGTGGGCTTAGCTCAAACCGTGCTCAGATACTTGTTTAACGTCTTGAGTGTGAATTATGCGTGATAATTCATGAAATGACAAATGAAAGACAAATAATACTGGAAAACTAAATGTATACGATTTGCAGCAGAAAAATTATTTTCAAGATTATGTGGTGCTGTGGGCTGGGCGGAATTGTCTACGTTGAAGAGCCGTGCTGACGTCCAGCTTGCCTGGAATTGACTCGTGTGGCAGACCTATTGTCTTGAAATATAAAAGACGTCAGCTGCCATTATATTTCTCTGAAAGAGACCCCTTCGTGAAGTCCTTTCTGCTGCTAGCTACTTCTTCCTCTGGATTGTTACTACTGGAATACCGCCCTATCGTCGCCTGCTCCTTCTACAGGCGGAGAGACGTGAGAGGTGCACTGTAAAGAGAGCAAGCTGAGTTCGCGTTGCATCAGTAGGCCCATCTTGTTTACACTTCATTTGCTCACAAATAATCGATATTGAGTGCATTATTTGCTTGTCCCAAAGTGTTAGAGAAACGAATGCATTGGTGAGGAGTTACTATTCTTCCACCATTCCCACGCTGCAATCATGAGTCTTTCCCTTTGGGACATTTCAAAGGTGCAACAATTTCGGTTTGATTCTAGCGGAAAAAACAGGGTGAGGTGACATCTATCATTCTGTTGAAGTTCAGTTCCTGCTACTCATGTTATTAGTATTTTGACACTATAACATTTAATTATTTAAGATCATGATCATTTGTTAGGTTCACTATTCTATTTTTATGAAGAATGATGATCAGTGTTGTAAAACATGCACACGTTTTGTTACCTTTATTAATTTGATGTTTTTTTTAATCTGTTGCAGTGCCTGAAGTATTAATAGTGGATGAAAACGGAAGACCCATTCAAGACAAGCACTATGAAACATCGTCCACGATTCGTCTTTCGTGCATCGTACGACACGTTTACATGACAGGATCCGTTGTGCAATGGATTCACTCTGGGGTGCTACTCAACCAAGACTCTACTAGGGGAGGCATCAGGTAAGATATCTCCAGCTTCTACAAGGGTAACACCTCGGATAATACGCTTTGCATGTCACACATAGACTTTTCTCTGTTTCCTTTTTAGTGCGAAATTACATTAAGATTGGTTTCAATTGATGGAATTTTTTTAGGCACTAAGTTACCTATTAATTGCATCGACGGCACTTTTTTTTCTTAGGTAATATGTTACCTTTTGGTTTTAGCGAAAGGCATTTTTGTTGTGTTTAGATTGCACTCTTCCTATCCCTTATTGCGGTCCTCTGTTTTGGCAGCTGGAAGCACACGAGCTCGTCATTTGTTTTTGGCCAGACTTTAGATTTGTCCCATAGTGCCCAAAAATCTGGAAGTAGCTTGTACCACGAAGAATTTCATGTTCTTCCCAGTCGTGAAATTGGAATTTCAAAATTTTGATCCTTTTCGAAGCTACCTCAGAAGTCGCGGAATTAGAGAGACTGCCACCAGCATGGGACCAGCTCAACCCAAGGCGTTTCTACTGGTTTCTACCCCCTGATAACATGTAATTCAAACTTCCACCCTCGGTCCTCAACCGCACCTCTCCGAAGTAACGAATAAATGTGCGATGGATACTATGAGGATCGGCTTAGTTTGGTATGAACGGCACTCTAACAATTGCTGACAATATCGCTTCGGGCTACATTGTTAATTTCCGCGGAGGATTCGCAAAGGATTACCCGGCAGCCACGAACGCCTCTTTGGCAACACGCGAAGCAGTACGGAAGACGGTGCAACAAATAAGGTTCGATTAGAGAAACCTAACGAGACGAAATAAGGTCGCGGATTTGTGCACTTTCATTTGGAAAAGTACTGCAGTCTTACGAGTAATGAAATAACTTTTTAATAATTTCCTCTCTTTTAATTGTAAGAAAGCAGTTGGAGCGTGTTTGAGAGAAATTTGCTTCAGTTTTTCTTTTTTAGGGTTTGACAAAAGTTTGAAGTTTGTTAAGATGAACCTTAGAAAAAACCTGCTGTGGCTTACGACTAGGCTAACACTACCGTTGATGGTGCAATGGACATCGAATTTATGAGTGTGATCAAATTTTCATTGCATGTTTTTGAGATGATGATTGCACTTTAAATATCGTAATATTAAGAAATGCAATGAAACCGTCATAGCGCTACAGTGTGAGCTGCGAGCTCCTTTAGTTGCTTACAACACGTAATGCGGGTAGCTATCTCCTTATCAGAAGGAAACAAGGGTTATTTAGGAGCAAGGAGCTGGCCGGAGGACACCAGCTGCCTCTTCTGATAATGTGCAGGAACACTTTCCGTAGCTTGCGGATGGCGGCAGCGCGTCGAGTGAGTGAAACTGTTCTCCGGAGTGAGGTAAATGATGTGACGATTGAGATAGGCTTTGCCTCCCCACACCCTCTTCATGCCATGCAGTACACCCACACCTCGTCGTTTCGGCCCTTTTAGCCGCCGTGCATAAATTACGTCATCCAGTTGAGTGGGCGCGATCTTGTCTCAGTAAAGTAACGCTGGATAGCGAGAAAAAGGCGGACTAGACGGCTCGGGTAGCAATGACGTAATTTGTTTTGAGGGGGTGTGGGTTGGTGAATGTACATGGTAAATACCTCTTGAAACCGATACCCCAGAGATCATAGGCCCAGATCCTTGAGCGGCTTAGTTTTCGTTATTGTCATTGTCGCATAACTCGATCGGTCCTACGAAGACTATCCTTTCCTCTTCGGTACGTTCGCAAACTATCCTAAGTTCAACAGCGCACCGAACAGTGTCCTAACACTGAAGGCAGCTCGGCGACAGATTTTAGAACAACGTTTTAAATATTTGATTGGGTATCACAATTCAATGGAAGATGTTAGCTAAAAAATGCAAATATTATCTGTGAATTAACACTTCCTATTGATTGCGATACCCGCTAAAATCTGATAGCGTTGTCATAAAAACTTTTGCCAGGCTGAGCTGGAATACTCTTCGATGCGCTGCTGGAAGTTAGGATAGTTTGCGAACGTACGGAAGAAGTAAGGGCAGTCTTCGAAGGACCAATCGAATAATTGCCTAACACATGTTAAAATCGTGCTCTTTAAATGGCTTAGGATGGTGGAGGTAGAAGAAGGAGTTTGGGAGGGGTGGGGATGGGGGGGAGAGAGGGCTGAAAACAGATCTGAACCCGACTGGCATCCCGATGCTGCGGCGTTATCGCTGGAGTCTCGCGGCGCGATGCCAGACATCGTGCGATGTCG
>CABIKL010000548.1:0-21408 GCA_902196195.1 Aptinothrips rufus
GTGCGGTTTCAAGCGCGCCTCAAAGAGTCCTGCTGCCACGCCACGCCACGCCACGCCACGCCACGCCACGCCGCTGGGGCCAGCCGTGTTGCAATTCCCCTGAAAGGATGCCAGTGTCTTCCATAAAGCAGCATGCTAAACGAGCGCGATAGATACATGGCACTCGAAGCGGACTGAGGAACGTGCGAGAGGGATGGTGCCTTGTGGAGTTTCTGGAGTTGAGTGCGAGAGAGATGCAAGAACGGGCATTCCTTGCCCGCCTGCCTATCTCTCTCTCTCTCTCGCACTCACAGAATATGCACAATATTCCATCTCACTCGCCCCTTGCCCGCTAGTCGCTACCAGGCGCGGATCCAGGACGACCCCTTGGAGGGGGCGAATGTTGCACTTTTTGCCAAACTACAGGCTGAATGTTGTGCAGCTTGCCTACCTTCCAGGGGACGTCGCGTCGGCCGCGCTGGTCGCTACCGGTTCATACAGGGTGTCCAGCGAATTCCTCGAAAAAAAAAAAATCCCTGATATTTCCATGATTTTCAGAGCGAATTTTAAATAAATTAAATGAGAAAATTAGAAATATTGGCGAGCGAAGCGAGCCAAAAACCAGTTGCTTTTTTTCATGCGGTGATCTTATTGTTCCTCAAAACGGTACAGTTTATATGAAGGTTCAATTGCGAGCGAAGCGAGCACAAAAATTGCAAGTTTTTTGACTTAAGTTTTGATTAAATTACGGGGAATAACGCAGTTTCTGTATTTTTTTCAGGTAAAAGGTCAGATTTTACAGAACTCCCTGATATTTCCCTGACTTTTCCAGCGCCACAAATTTCCCTGATATTTCCAGGTTTTCCATGTCGCTAGACGCCCTGTTCATAAATTTCTCTACAAGATCAGTCTTATTTCCCCCTTCCAAGGAATGTATAAATGCTCCCATCCGGACTGCAAGCTAGCGAGCCCGTCTCATTGACGGCTTAGGGACGGCCCCTCAATTGAAAGCACTGCACCGGCCGGCATGGGCATGAGAAGCATTTCTCTTTGAGTGGGGGCCTCTGAACCTGAACTGGACATGAAATCCGGCGCAAATCTGGACACAATGTCCATTAATTTAGTGAAAAATACTTGACACATAGCTTAATGATGCCGATTAAATTCTGTTTCTTTCAGTGAGCTTTCTGTAAACCTTATAGCAGTTAGCTAGCAGTCAAAAAATTGTTATAGTGGTGATCTATCTCAGTAACATTCAATACTTCGTGTGACATTGCTCAGCTTTTGTAAAGTTTCTTAACTGCAATAGTCTTGATGAATGTAATACTTTTCATTGGCAAGGCATAGAAAGGACTTCAATAAATAAAAGAGGGTATTGCATTTACAGATGGAAAACTTTATTCCCTCTGAAAAATATGTACATGGAACAAAGCTTTGGACACACTACACAGCCATCATAGTTGGCTCCACTGTGAGTAAAAATGAATTTTAATCCATTTTTATTATTTTAGACATATACGAAAGCTCACAAATGATTTATCCTCAATGCATCAATAAAATTCTGATAGTAATTTTAAAAGAAGGCATACCTGATAAAGTGATAATCCTTTGATTTGGCGATATGATATCCAAAGTTGAAACACAGGTAACTTATCCATCACAACTGTCTTGATCCCAATGCACTCACAGATTAACACTCAAGCTGGTATATTGCACAACCTTACATGCTCAACTGTTACTTCTGAGAGAAAGAAAATCACTAATCCACAATTAAAATGGATTTACAACTTACAAAATTGACACTGTATAAAAAGTTACCCAAAAGGTCACTGTTAAATACCTTCAGTTAAAAATTCTCTCAGCATACATAAAATTTATCTATTAGATCATATATACACTTACTTCACACAAATGAATCACTAAAAATAAAAAATATTACAATGAGAACTGTAATGTACAGTTCCTTCTATTCAACAGAAACATCAAGGTAAAAATTTTAAAAAAGAAAATATAGGAAGCACCAAAATAACAGCATTGTCCAAAGTTCCACTTGACTTTGTATAACTTTGTTCCACATTCTCGCTACTCACTCAAATATAACTGTAGCAGCTGGTTCTAAGTTCTACAACCGACAAAATTCCAATGCAGTAAAGTCAATCAATTTCAGAAATCAACAAGAGGATGTATCAGTACAGAAATCTGGGGAAAGCCAAAAATTTACATTGTTACGTAGCAGAATTAAACGCATTACACCTAACATGCGACAGGCAAGTAAATTTGAATTTCTTAATACTGTTTACAACAGGAAAACAACATTAAAATGCTCTCCATAAAAATTTGATTCCTTGCAGATTACAGCTCATAGCTTACTTTGCCCTCGCACAGTTTTATGTTAACTTAGTCACTCTCCAGATGTTCAATCTACTTCCTGTCTTTGCATTGAATTTGAACCACTAGATTGAACATGACTTACAGAAAATCCAGACCAATTATGTTGGTCTTGAAGTGGAACTGGACAATGGCTGCAGTTTGTCAGTTACATGTGAAAGAACAAACTCAAATGCAACATGAAATGCACAATCTAGAAAACAAATAGATTTCTTTTGAAAACAATAAATAAATGACATCTCTCTGAAACTTCAGACATGGGTGATGGCTTGTACATAAGTCTTAAATAAACTATCAAATAAAGAGAGTTCTTTTCAAAAATCTCCTTCATTTGTTTATAAGATTAGAGTAACATGTGGATTCGACTGGCAGCTCTGAATGGCAGGATAAAAGAACATAACAGCAGAGAAAAAAAATTTACTGACTTTTAACCACTTTAGTTTAATCCTGAGAATCTCAGTACTCAACTTTAAAAGAGCAAACACAGACTTTAAAATTAGAATCTTCCCCTTCACATGGGAATGGGAACAAAGTAGGATGGAACAGGCAAGCCATCACCCTGCTGATACAGTATTACATCACACAATGCTAATTGTAAGTCTTTCACATCGGCATTTAAAAAAATATATAGTACCCTAAGATGCCTAAATTTTGTTTGTATAAAAACAATTTGTTGCACCATTAGCAAATATACATTCACATGATCAAATTTTTACTTTTGATACCTATGGAAATTAAATCAAGGCCAGTCAATCAGCAGCCTTTCGTAATGATTAACCTGATAAAATAGTTAAGTTGAGGATATGTGATCAGAACCAAACAGATTGCTCATCAAGAGTGTAACAGTATTAGGCCTAAACCGTTCTAAATGGCTTTGATCAAAAGAGCACCTTATTCTATGTGTTTATGGTCACCGCACCCTGCTTTTACTACTATAACACAGCAACCAAGACAGTGAAAACAACCACTGCGCAGACTTTCATAGCAGGGATAAATAACTGGTAACTTAAGCTGTAGCATCAAACAATCTCATACAGTATCAGAGCACAAAGAACAATTCCGATTTACACATATTTACAAATATCTGTGGCATCAGACAACTAGCAATGCTGACACTATGAGAGAATGATAAGTAATAAGTAATCAGCACATTCACTTCAGTAGTTTTGGATAACCAACCATAGGCCATAATTCAATTCAAATAAGGGCAAGTGTATTCAGACAGCATAGTTTAAAACAAAGAGAACTAAGATAAATATTCCTTAGATGAGATTGATGGTAATGTCCCCATCCAAACTCTAAAGCACAGTAAAAAAATACTTTAGTCATGACACATAAAAAGATTATTGTGCAACATCATTCATAATGCTTAGTCTGATTTAATGCTAAAATAATGAAAGGCCCAGTTGGATTTTAAAATGCTGCCAGTCAACTCATCTGTAAATTTGAGGACAAAATCTTGGTTTCATCAAAATAAAGAATTTTGAGTAAATAAGCTCATTTCAAATTAGGTCTAACATTCAAAAGACTGACTTATATAAATTTCTTTTAACAAAAGTAAAATTAGGTGCTGGATAAAGTAAAAATTCAGATAAAAAATCTGGTTTCACAGTGGTGATATACCAAAACATAACACATTTTGATCAGGCACATGTTTGCAGCAAGGTACACACAACAGGTTCACACCAGTTTCCAGCACCAGTACCAGGTGCCAGTACAGGTAGCTGTCACAACACAAAATAAATAATCACCATTGATCTTGATAACATGAGCCAGCACCCATAAGCTGAATTTCGTCGTACATTAATCACAACACTATAGGACCGTGCAACAACAATAACTTTTCTTCTCCTTTTCAGGATTGAAGTTCATTTCTCGCACGATCTCCGCAAATACGTCATTCACATTTGTCCTGCTTTTGGCACTAGCTTCCAGGAACGGACAGCCCCAGATCTGAGCTAGGTGGCTGCCCTCCACGGTCGACACTTCCCTTTGATGTTCCAAGTCCACCTTGTTCGCAACGAGGAGTATGGGCACTCGCTCCGTGCCCTTCACCCTGGTGATGAGCTCCTTCATCGTCTTGATGTCTTGGAACGTCTGGTGATTGGTCAGACTGTACACAACTACGAAACCTTGTCCATTCTTTATGTACAGGTCCCGCATACTGGCGAATTGTTCCGTGCCCGCTGTGTCCAGGATCTCCAAGACGCACGGTGTGCTCTCGACCTCTATCTCCTTCCGATAGAAGTCCTCGATGGTCGGGTCGTACTTCTCCATGAAGCAGCCCGACACAAACTGCACGGTGAGGGCACTTTTCCCCACCCCTCCTGATCCCAGCACCACAACTTTAAATTCACGCATTTTGATAAAAGAAAGCACTTTTTTTTTTTTTTCACACGGGCCAATAATCCAAGAGGTGCAGGCCCCTCTTCGTACGGATACGATTTTCACACAGAGAGCACCAGTATCCACACACCGCTATTGTTGCAAATACTTGAGAAAACTGTTCAAAAATTGGTAAAACTTGTTCCGAGAGCGGCTCGTAAGATAAATTTTACTTGTGGCCATCGCTCGTTAAGGCCTTCGGCGGACCGCCATCTTACTCAACTCATGGCTGACTAACAACTGACGGGTTATGGACGGACGTGCCCGACCCGAACAGAGCCGACGCCGACAGACCGTCACCCCAGTACGCCAACGTGAGCTCTCCATGAACTTATGTTTATGCTCTCCTTACTCTATTTGGAACTGTCTGATCCCGCAAAATAAATTAGAATCTTGAGTAGCATGAACAATATAGAATAAAACGTTCCCAAAATGCGACGAAACTTAAAAAATGTGATATATTTTCCCTGGGGGGAAAGAAATTGTGTATGTTGGCTATCCAACTCATGATGTCAACAAACTTTAAGGGAAGATGTAGAACTTGAAGAGTGCGCACCACGTGTGTTAGTTTGATGTGCTTTAGTGGTGGGGGTACAGAAAGACCAATTCTGAAATGTCGAACAAAATCGGAAACCAGCTTTTGGATTCATTAGTAATCTAGACTGGTCAATGAAGGTGTTATAGTTTGTAGTTCATGTTTTTTTAAGCACACTTCTCGTGAACTTTTCCAAATATTTTCGAAATATATAAATGTTTTCTTGTGGGGCTGTTGCTGTCACTCCTTCCTTGTAGTGTTTGTAGAGCTCGCCACCAGATGCCTCCAGGCTCTAGGGTTACTGTGAAGGAAGGGGAGGGGGAGGAGGGGTAAGAGGCAAGAGGTGGGCGTGGGCGTGCGTAGAAGTACAGTATCGAATTAGAATTGTGGTGATTGGTGAGAATTGTTATTGCCTTGTATCTTTATCGACGATTGTCACTCTCTCCTGTAGTTTGCTTTACTAGAGTAAGGAATTTGTGACTCTTCGTCTCGGTAAGTATTCTGTTTTTGCTGTTTCATTATTTTGTCTTTCTATGTTTGCCTATCTTCGCACGGAAGCGATAACCTCTTTAACTAAAGCATTTTGACGAATTTAGCCGCACCTTATCTTTTGAACTTTGAAATCTTATTTACTGCTTTTACATTAAGGAATTTTGTGAAATACTGTTTTCCTGACGTGCCGATATTTAAGCCTCTTTCTCATTTCAAGAATCTATATTGGTGGATTACTTCCTCTTCTTGAAAATATTTGTGAAAGGAATGATTCCTGAGCTCTTTTCTTTATTCAATCAATTTATTAGAAATTGATGAAGCATCTAGAAATCAATGGTGTTCGCTTTGCTTTCATGTATGGGCACTCATGATTCACACTTGTCTTCTTCCTGTCTAGAATGGAGATGTCGTATCCCCCACCCCCGCAACCTGGCTTCAATGCGCCAGCACCACCGCAGGCTGGTTACCCAGCACCGCAAGCTGGCTATCCGCAGCCTGGATATCCTCAACCTGGTTATGGTCCCCCTGGAGGTCAAGTTTATCCGCAACCAGGTCTGTATTTTTTAACATCTAAAGAGTCATAAATCTGATTGCATTTTGATTAACCACCCTTTTCTGAATTTTTTGAATGCAATCAATCTCATTTCATATTTTGTTGGTCTTGTCGTCTTATCTTATCTCTTTACCTCTGATAACACATTAGGATGGAGTGTCCCTCAACACCTGGCACCAACTCTTTCCCACAACAGAGCCTGCTAGAATCAGTTCTGTGTTACATTCTTTGCGTCTCTTTGTAGGTGGTTTCGGTCAGCCAATGACATTCTCTGGTCCTCAATATCCTCCAGCTGGAGGACAGCAGTATCCTCCCCCGGGAGGTCAGCCATATCCTCCCCCTGGAGTTCAACAGTATCCCCCACCCGGAGGCCAACCATATTATCCCCCTGGTGCAGGGCAGCAATATCCCCATCCGGGGCAGCCCATTGCGTCCCAACCAGTCTCTGCTGGAGGTCCAGCAGGTAAGTGAAAAATACACCTCTCTCAGTCATTTCAATTTTTTTTATTTTGATAAACAGTCACACGTGCTGCAGCTATTCTGATATTACAAGCATATTTTCAGATTGAAGAAGGAATCAGTTTACTACTGATTTGTCATGATCCAAATTTAACTGTTAAAATCTTAAGGCGCTGCAAGAACGAATATTTTATTTGGAAAGAGTAGCTATTGAGCTTACAGAGTGCTTCTGGTGTTCATACAGCCTGCAGTAAAGCTCGCTGCCATTTCTTATCTCCCTCTCTCTCCCTCTCTCCAGATGATAATGGTCTGAGGTACACATCAGTGGCATGATGGAGGGGAGAGAATTGACATACTGAGAACTGGGTTCAAGAGTCCCTCAGATAAGAAAGTTAATATAGTGGTTACTTCATTCCAGCCTAGTCAAGTTTTGAGTTAATTTGTAATGTGCAGTCAGTGCATTTTCTGTGTCTTTGCTCAAGTTCAAAATTTAAAATAATAGGCAAATTTAAACAAAATGAATGCCTGTGAGTTGATTAACCCATCTTGCAAATGTCATTGTTCACCAACTTTAAGTAACAGAGAGTTAAAAGACAAGCACTCAAAAGCTCTTTTGTGGAAACAGATTAGAATTTACCTTAAGACTTTAAGCCTGTCCGGTGTTTGGCTCAAAATTCGAAAGATTTTACGTAGTGTACCTGACCACTTCTGGCTCTCTGGGTCTACTGATGTTTCTTATTATCGCTTTTTGACGGAAAGTGAACAAAGGTTGGCTTTATAAGAGTTACTCTCTCTTAAGTGACACACAATTTCCTGAAGAAACTTATTTTTCATTCGTCTGGCACAGCTTTTTATGCAATTGAATGTTTGTATATTACAGATGGCTGGATGAGTTTGCCTCAAGGCGTTCCGATGTGCCCTCCAGGTTTGGAATACCTTACTACCATTGATCAACTCCTTGTTCATCAAAAAGTTGAAATTCTTGAAGGTATTGTTGTCTTGAAGTGATCTTGTACCTCACTTTTTCTTTATATTGCTTAATCAATCTTATATGTTTAAATCCATTTGTGAAATTTATTAACTGTCTATTAAAATATTGTTTGTTTGCAGCTCTGACAGGCTTTGAGACAAAAAATAAATTTTCGGTGAAGAACTCATTGGGACAAAAAGTATACAAAGCGGTTGAAGACACTGACTGTCTGACTCGTAATTGCTGCGGTCCTCTTCGACCTTTTGACATGAAAATTCTGGATAACTTTGACAATCAAGTTATCCATCTCTACCGTCCACTTGCTTGTGATTCATGTTGTTTTCCATGTTGTTTGCAGGTAACTTCATATTTTATTCTTGCATGTTCTTATAGTTAGACATTTTTTTAAAACTTGGAAACTTTGTTTTTTAATATCTGCAGTCTATGGAAGTGTCGTCTCCGCCTGGCAACCACATTGGGAAAATAGAGCAAGAATGGAGTATTTTAAAGCCCAAGTTTGTCATAAAGAATCACAATGATGAAGTTGTGTTGAGGATTGAAGGACCATTCTGTACCCTCAGCATATGTGGAAGTGATGTGGAGTTCAAGGTGCTTCTAAACTTAATTCAAACATTTGATCTCTTTAACTCTGTGACATTGTCTCTGTTCCTATGTAGAAGGCTTTATAAATGTTCTTCAACTCTAACAGGTTCTGTCCAAAGATGGTGAACATGAAGTGGGGAAAATTTACAAACAATGGGCTGGTGTTTTAAGGGAAGCGTTAACTGATGCTGATCATTTTGGCATAACCTTCCCAATGGACCTTGATGTCCGTATGAAAGCTGTCATGCTTGGTGCATGTTTCCTCATAGTAAGAAATCTACATGTGGACACTTTAAATTTTAAATATTAATTCTTTTACAGTCCTGATTTGATCTTGTTCTCTGCCTTCCAGGATGCCATGTTCTTTGAAAAGAAGGATAACAATAGTGTGAGTATTCTTCTCTCTTAATTTACATTCTTTTTTAAATGTTGATACACTACATTGTGTGAGTGTTCTCTTGTTATTTTGTCATTATTTGGACAGTCTCTGCTGTAAAAGTCCGATGAGAGATGCTTCATGAAGAGATCTTTGTCCAACAACTGCTTTCAACCCTGATACTCATATGCTGTCTAGGTAAGCATTTATTAACTATTGAAGTTAGCAGAGTTGAACTGCTTTGAGCTCATACTGTTTTCCTCTACATTTCTTTCATTTTTTCAATACCTCATATTTGACTAAATGTGAGATGTCATGCATTCATGCATACAGTATTTTGTACTGTCTTTTTCAAATTATGTGCTTAAACTTGCTGGTAGTAGCTTTTCTACATTGAACTTTGCCTATGGAGGAGTGATCTAACAGGCAACTATTTTCCATATATGTATATTTTTGATGATGCACAAATTATTGCAATTAGCTCTTTGAAACATTAGCATTTTTTTTTTACTCATTTTAAAAACACATTTTGTGAAACTTTTTGTGTTTTATTGTCATTTTATGTCACAAGTCTTTTTTAATTCAGGTTCCTCATTGCATTTTTATCCTTTGCTGTTAAATTTTGAACTCTTTTACTAGAATATTTATTATTTCTGTATTGTGTTACTCATTACTTTTTGACCACAATAGTTTGTACTCTGCTGTTATTGAATATAAATTCGTCCACAGTCTTGAAATTTTTAATATATGAAGATAACAGCACTGTTAAAGGTGCAAGTTTTTCTTACAGTCTTTGTAAACAGTCATTAGATATCTTATGCTGTGTAAGTAATCTAGTCTTATCTTTGAGATTCAGCTCAAGTCAATCAAAATTAATTGTATTCAGCCACAAGTCAGAAACTTGAATAATTTTTTGCGAACCAAAGAGAGATTTAAAAGAGGCTTGGAAACCTGAATGTACATTTTGATAGTTTTTAACTTTAAAGAGATTCAGTAAGTGTAATATTTTTGAAACTGTAATTGGACTGTTAATGGAAGTAAGTTTTCCGCCCAAAGATTGGTGATAATGCTTAATTGCAACTTTTATTCTACCGCAGAATTTATTCTTGGAGAATTGATAATAATCTTTGCAAGTTAATAGCTACAGATAAATGATTAAGTCTGATTCCATGCCAATGCCTGATGTGTTGCTTGTTAGTTGATTCATGTTTGAATAATCTTTATATTTGTGGTAAACCAGAACCAGATAATATTTTCTCTATTATTGGTATGTATTGTGATTAATAGATTGTGTAGTTCAAAATTATAGGTATTTTGCTTCTATTTTAACTCCCTGTCATGGAGCGTTATAATGTAACTCTATTACTATAAAATAAATATTACTATGAATGTGATCATGTTTAAAAAAAGTTAATTTGTAACCTTTGCCTGTCACATTTCTTTCAAATATTCTAATCTGGTGAGTAAGGTGGGTGGCTGGGTCGACGGGGACGGCATGTCCCACCTTGGGATGTTCAATGTGAACCGCGTGCAGCAAGTTGAAAGGTTGTCAATATGTAAAGATGAACACGGGTTACAAACGTGCGAAAAAATAGTAACTCCACATTTGAAACTTAGGTCCTCGTTACTGTCATTTATTAGAACACGTTGATCATCAACTCGTTCATCTAAAAGAAGAAAAAAATGGTTTCCGCTGCAACTGGATATTTGGGATAGTTTGGACCGGAAAGTTGTTGGTACTGCTGTCATTCGACTTAACCTAACCTATGAAAACGCCTATCAACCTATCTGTCAAGTACGTCAATATCTAAACTCTGGTTTAGAAGTGGAGGAGTTTTTCGAGGTAGGCAGTTCTCTTTATATTATAAGAGTTCTTAATTGGATTTCCTCCCTACATTTTAGTGAGTGGTTGTGTTTGACGTTCCTGTCAGTTCCAGACTAAGATTTCAGGTTAGATTTCCTCCCCTCTCTTTTGAAATTAAAATTGCCGCTCTCTGAAGCCCTATAAATGTACGTTATCACAGAATTGCTCTGAACACAGTAAGCTAGTAGCGAGTTCACCGAGGCATTAATCCTTTGTAACAAATACCGGGCTTGGAAAAATGAATGTATTGTTAAAACCCTGTTATACTTTTTTTGTGTCTCTTATTAAAGTCTTCTCATATCTCTTTGATGACGGTACTATTTTCTGAATGCTTGGTGGGCAGTACGACTGTTAACTTAAAATTTTATTTCATTTCCTGCTGCACAAGAAATGGCCTCACATAGAAGAAATCCGTCGCCGTCTCCATCCATCTCATCCATGATATCAGAAGGTGGGGTTGACGTGTCACCAGAAGAAGCAGAAGTAAGAGCGTTTGTGAAAAGAATGCTTATGAAACGCTTGTTTTTGGGTCATTATCAAGAACGAAGATTTGTTGACAATCTAAAACTCTACAGGTCAGTAATCTTCTTTCCCCACATTCTTTGCATGCTCTTTTTTATTTTGCATATTTTTTTATTTCTTCTTCAACATCGAGTTTATCCATGGCATATGAAAATGTATTATGTTATCCATGACTTGCAGGGATATGATAGTATTGCACAAGTCTGAAGTAGAATTGAAAGCAGATATTGATAGAGTTCAGTCAAAATTAATACCATTTTATGGAGGTGACAAGTGGATTGGTATAACCAGTGAGTATATCCTCTGCTATTGCCAGTTCTCTATATTTTCCAGGAAATATGCTGTATGCGAACTGCAACTTCGCTTCTTTTTGGCATTTTCAATTACCTCTTATCTGCTATGATTTACGCTGTGTGATTTAAGGCCCAGATACCATTGGTGCACCAGCTGCCGGTCATTGTTTGTGGAGTAAGCTGCAAGAAGTTGCATTTGGCTTCTACTGGTTTCAAATTAGACACATTCGATTTGAAGAGAGAGAAATAAGTGTCAGACTGAAGGTTATTCGGTAAGCATTAGTATTTCTTTCTTTTACACAGCTTTTTTTAACCTTAATGTTTTCTTCTTCATTGTCTCCTATTGCTTATAACCGCAGTAGTCTTTCATATCAAAATTCAAAAATTCAGTCTCTGCTTGTATTTTCTAATGGCAGTTCTCAAATCGGAATATTGAAGTCTGCATAGGTGATCAAGATACAAATACACGAATAATAATAATTCTCTCCATACTCTGTTTCAGGCCTGTGGATGAAGAAGTTATAAGCCCGTCAATATCGCACTCTAATTTTACTAAAAGCCTTTCAGAAAATATGGATGCTCTGAAATCCCGCATTCGAACAAGTATTCACTCATTGGCAGAATCACAAGCTCCATCGTCCAATTTAACTGAAAGCTCAAAGCAGACACCCAAAACAGGCCCTAGCAAAGTAAATGAAGAAAAATTTACAAACCAAGCGTCTGAACAGAGATCCAGTAAATCAAGTGAAGAAGGAAGCGAACATCAAAGACCTGACAGCACGTCAGATAATAAAGGAAGTGAGAAGACGAAGGACGCATTAAAAGCAGATGATTTTATGGTTCTCATGCGCTTAATGATTCATAACTGGAAGGATATTCTAGTATTTCTGTCCATGGCATGTGTTGGAGCTTTTAATGGACTGGGAAAGTGTATCCACTATGTTGGTGAGTTCTCTTTGAGATTCATCCGTGAGATGGTATTCCTTCTCAGGACAGTAACACCCATCATTTTGGCTGTAATAGAATTAGTTGGTAAATTAGTTGGGGGCTTTTACCTTCTCATTGCAATGATATTTCAACGAGGCCATAGTAATATTCCTGCTCGGCAGTTCATGCCTCCAACTCAAAACCGGAGACCCCTTCCCATTCAGTACAAACAGAATATTAGGTATTGAGCGATTTTATTTAATAATACCCTGTAAAAATGAAGTAATAGCTTCATAATATGTGTGTCTTTACAAGTATGTTATCAATTTATGTCGCTCAGAGCAGTTTTTCTTCAACACCATTTGACTTCACGAAGGTAATTTTCTCCCGTACTTTCTTACTTTGGAATTATCTCTCTTTCAGTTTAATTGAGGATAGCACATTTAACTACAGTGCAGCATTTTGAGCTGGAGGATTAGAGAAGTCCACATGTTTTATTCTAGTGATACCATACAGCGGTTCATGTTAAAATGGAATGCTTTCTTTTCCATGTGAATTGCCATTAAAAAGATTGTGATCAGAAAAGGATAAAAAAAAAAATAAATACTTATCATTGTTGAGAAAAAAAATGTTTTTTTGTTGTTTTTGTTTAAAAAAAAACAAAAAAACATGGTTAACTGATGGAATTTGGTGTAATCAATTGAATACAGCATCACTGTTTGATGGGTTGCATCTTCTGCATTGTTTGTTTGTTCATGTTTGTAATTATCAGCTTCTGAGAGAAACTCACTGACTTTCCTATTGTTGTTTTTAATCCTTGTAAAGTAATTCTCTTACTTTTCTTTCAAGTTTACTATGTTCTCAAAAGATGCTACTTTCTAGCACATGCTTTGTCTGACTTCAGCACTTATTTTATTACCAGCTACTGCAAACTGTGAGGAGGAATCACGACAGATTTTTTTTTGTCCTTATTGCTTATCTATACTAGCAGCTGTGCAACAGCTTCTGTGGGCATGTTATTTCTAGTGTCTGAATCCCAGTGAAAGTGTGATATTATATGTTTTGTTTAATTTGTGAAATCATCTATGTAAAAATTTTAAGTTAGCTATTTGCTGTATTGATAAGCAGCTTGATTGTATTTGTCATTTTTTGTGTAATTTTGTATCTGGGAGCTACAAAAACAGCAGCTAATTGACATCTATGCCATAATCAAGCTATTTACGATGCATGAGTTTTTAATGTGGGACCAAAGTAGGTTCCATGTCCAAAACCTACACTCTAGATATTATTGATTTTATTTTATCATGTCCTCTACTTACGCAAGTTCAAAAGACCTTGGAATTTGTATTAATTCATGACATGCTGTAATTGTTATGATTGGAAAAAGTAAATGATTTTATCAACACGATTGATGTTTATTTTAACTTTTACCTATGATGTTGTCAAGTAAGAATGGAAGTAACAAGCATTAAAATCTCTGATCATCATCAACAGTTAGTAATCAAATAAAAAGGGTCAGAAAAAAGGCAGAAGCCATAAAAATAAAATATATATTGAAAATAAGATAACAGTTGTTTCGGTATAAAAAAGTTTTAAAGATTCAAGAATGTACAGCATGCAAACAGCAAACCTCAGAAGGGTTCCTCTTAACTACTCATAAATTGAGCAGAGCATAGGTGCCAGACCCACACTTCAGGTACTTAACACCTCATTGATCACAACAATATTCCTATCTTCCTTCACTTTCAAGAACACACTGGGTGTGTCTGGTGCCTCGAATCGTAAAATTAGTCAAAAAATTAGTTAGCAACAAAAGATAAATTTAAAACTAAGAATATCTCAACATAAGATACCCCTCTCTAATAAAAATCTCTTCAGCTTCTGGAAACTCAAAAACATTTGTCTTACTTCAATTCTACGCATTGAATCATTGTGAGATGAAAGTGAAGACAACAAAACTAGCTAGTGTCTAAAAACAAACCATTTTCTTAAAAAATAAATTTAAAAAAACGATATCAAATGAAGGCTTGCAGATGTATTAGTTCTCCTAAGGGTATACATGAAGTCTTTTAATACAGGGCATTCTTTCTTGAGTAGGGCTGACTACAAAGAGAAAAATAATTAGAGAGAAAAAAGTGATACAAACAGTAATACTGACAGGCTTCCGTAAGCTCTATTAGATAAACAAAACTGATGTCACTCATTTCCCATGTTATCACACAATTACATCAAGGAGGCAATCCTTGCAAGGGTTCTGAATACCAGAAAACCTTAAACTTTCTTTTATAATATCATTTAAGGCATTCACAAATATATGAGAAAAGAGAAAGTGCCTACACTCCGTAATTTGAGGAAGTCTTCTCTGCACAATGAAAGAATAGCTTTCAGAGTACTATATTAAATAGGTAATATCAATGCTACAGATATACTCATCAGTCAATGAATATAAAAGTTAAATATTAATATATTTAATGGGAAACATGAATCTAAATGTAAGTTAAAAGTACACTTCCATTCAAATGTCTCCAGACTTAATGACAAGAGGCTATCGAATTACATGAAGAGGAAGAGTCATATTTTTCGGCAAACATGTGAGTAACTTTTCTCCTGCGTCTTTTGAAAGTTGGAACCAAGTGTATTTGTCAATGGGGAACACCTCCTCTAGAGGCACTCTGAAGGAAACCAGCATTGTCAGACATAGTCCGTCATGCATTGCCTCAGGTTTCCCACAATGTTCAACAGACAGTAGGCCATGGGGCTTGTGAGCTGGGACATCAGCTCCAAAGATTTCCTGAAAACAAGAAGAGAAATATATTGCACATGGAAATTATTTGGTTTCCCACCGAGAAGCCGATGAAGCCAAACAACATGCTGATTGTCAACAATAGACGAATTACTCACAATCATGAATTTGAGAAGTAGGGAATGAAGGTTTCTATTGTGGTTGATTTCACACAAAGGAAGGTGAACTTCAGTTTTCTCTGACAGTAAAATGTGAAGCCGATTGCTGGAAAACCAAACAATGAAAAATTTGCTTATTAGATTCAGTTTATTGTGAAGTTTTCAAAATACTAAACCTTATTAATACCTGCTCTTTTGCCTAGCACAAACAACAAGCCTTAATAATAGCTTTTTATGGGATTTAATGGTAGGCAAAACATTTGCATGATGTGGAGCATTGTTTGCGACTGTTGCATGATAATCCCGAGCCATTTCAATGATGCTGTGAATGTCGGAAGCTCGAAGGCTCAATTCATTGATGTCTTTTATCCACTTCGCTTGTAAAGACTCGCTGTCTGCATCAGCAGGTGTCTTAAGTCTTCCTCCTAGAAAGATTTTGAAAATTCAAGAGTTTGATTTAGAAGAAAATCCCTAAATGCAAAATATTATTTTGATGAAGTACAATATAATAATGGGTATGATGCAGAGTACAACCGACCTGTGATCTTTCCTGCGAACACGAATCGAAACCAAGCCTTGCTAGCACACTCAACCATCAGCAATGTACTAGGTTCCATTTCAAGGCCAGTTTCCTCTAATACTTCTCTAATAACAGCTTCCTGAACAACAAATAAGCATGGGGATCGATTATCAGAGAAATAGACAGCAGGATGAGGTTATAGTGACTCGTTTCAATAACAGCAGACTATAGAAGTAATTACCTCAAGATTTTCGCCGGGGTTAACCCTTCCAGCAGGTAAATACCATTGGCCTGCACATGAGCTCTTGGCTTCTTGCATCATTAGAACTTCACCTTGCGGGTTAAACAACACCCCCATTGCAATATAAGTTACTGTGTTTCCAAGGATTGGGACATAATCAGAGGGAGTCGTTGGAGTTACACCCTTTGCCGCTGAAACAAAAAAGTACATAAGATAAAAATTTACTCACAAATTTGGCCGGTAACAGTGTGTTTAATCGTTATTTCGGTAAATTTTAAGCTTTAACAATCATTGCAAGAGAAAACAAACTGAGGCAATATTTGACATTATTGCAACGTAACCACACCCTCATTCCACACTATCGACATGGATTACCGATGGAGGAGCTAATGAGTAGTTCATTGAACACCTGTGATCTAGACCTACTTTACCTGTCGCTTCATTTTGAGCCGCTAGAGAAAAGTCACAAAGTTCATCATCTTCGTCCAGCGTTTCTCCAGACAGGAGCTTCCGAATATTAGCTTCAACTTGTTCCATTCCATAAAATTCCACAAAATTTGAGGACGTAAACAAACTTCACCGTATCCACAACCACTGCTCACCCTGCTTACTCCATTCCCTCCCCTCCCACTCCAACTCCAACTCCTTCCTCCTTCACATATTCAGGTGCGTAACATATATAAAATCAAAATGCGGGTATATATTCGAGTCAAAATTAAACCTAAAAATTGAGATCACACATTTTTTTTTATCTTCAAAGGACAGCAAAGAGAATGAAATTTTGGAAAGAATTCTTTCATATCGATTTCCTCACCTTTTTAACATGCAGTATGGCTCATCCAGCTTTGAGAAGTTTGTCGTCGACAGGTTGGCTGCTTGTCTGATCCCACACCACTCCCACCCCCACCCCAGGATCCCACCGCACCACACCCCCTCCCCCACTCACCCTCACCCTTTGATGAGGGGTGAGTTGGCTTTGAGGTTAAAGGTGCACTGTTTCCAAAGCACCTGTTATAATTTGATGTGAAACTATTTTTTGACTGGCAGGACTGTACCAGGACTGTTATTCATGTTGTGAGGAAGAGGCAGGAAACATATCACATTTTCATGTATCAGCTTTAGCTGACACACATTCTACTGCATTCTACCAAGGCATCTCCGGTTCTAGTCCACAATGTATAATACAATGATCCTGTGAACTGTTAGAAGAACAAGATTGTATGAAGTAATGCAAAGAACAGTCGAAGTACAAATGTATTTGTTATGACAGTACCAGTCTAAAGTTGTCTAAAGGTCCACAGTTCTCTTTAAAAATGGCTCGAAGATACCAAGAAATCATGCTGAGGTAAGCAGAATTGTGCAGTCATTTCAAAAATTATAACTGAAACTTTTCAGTGATTAGGTAATAATATGTAATTTTTCACTTTCCCATCACACTTGCCACTGGTCTTTTCTGAGCAGAGAATATTTGATAAGTACATTTCCTTTGAAAGGGTCAGCACAAAACGAATTGGTGATAAGAAAATTCTTCTACTAGAAGCTGACTCTGCCGTTATTTTGCTGAGATATAACAAAGAACGTTTTTCTCTTAACTTGCGTTGCATCCTCTAATGCTGCTGCTGCTTCATACAGTGTGATAGATACCAGTTCCAATATGTCAAAAGTGAAAAAGTGCAAGGGAAAAATTCCCATCATAATTTTATTTTCAAACTATTTTCAATTTGAAATGGTTCATTTGGTATTCCCACTCAAAGAAATATTTTTAAGGTGATCATTCTATCTTTTTACTGTGCTTATGTACTGGAATGAATATATACGCAGACCTATTTGTCTTTTACAGTTTCCTGGTAATATTTCTTATCTTTGTCTTGTATCTATTGATGCAAATGATAAAGGTAGTGATGTCTCAGTCTTTTGTCGACGAGTCATGGCTGTTGCGACTCTGTGTTAATATCGTTGGGTATAGTTGCATTCTGGTACCAGGATTCGTTGCTTATAAATATGTAAAAACAAGTCAGTACTTAGACCGGACTGGTAAGTTTTTACTTTTAAAGTCAATGTCGGGAAGGGCTTTGTTTAGTACAGATCAGTGGCTTTGAAAAAAACTTCTTTTCTTTTCACAGACCTTGGCTCCTTTGGAAAGTTTATTCATCTCTGTCTTGGTGAGCCAGATCCTGATTTGATGAAATCCATTGACACGTCAACTCCTACTTTGGCTTCTTCTCGTTCATCAGGAAAGAAAGTCCTTCAGCTCTTCTATTGTTTTGCTGGCTTGCAGACATCTTACCTGATTTGGGGAGTGCTGCAAGAAAAAATCATGACTCAGGTAAAATTAAAATTTATACTCCTGAAGTCTTGTGATTGCTGATCAGAATACAAGTATTTTGATTAATTCTAGCATATTGTGTGTCTAATATAATTTCTCCCTGTAGTCCTGATTAGATTTCTTCTTTTTTTTTTTTTTGTCCTGCAGCAATATCACAACTCTGCTGATAAAACAGCCAACTTTAAAGATTCAGAATTTCTTGTGTTTGTGAACCGTGTACTAGCATTTGCCTTGTCGGGAATCCATCTTCTTTGTACTAGGCATCCACGCCATAATTGTCCACTGTACAAATATGTTTATTGCTCATTAACAAATATTCTTAGTTCTTGGTGCCAATATGAAGCACTTAAATTTGTTACCTTTCCCACTCAGGTATGCGGTCTCTTTTACCTTGTTTCTTTTATATTTTTCTTGAGTTTTTTCTTCTTTAATACATTATTTAAATTGTCAGGAATAATTTATTAGGATAAATATGTTATGTTTAATTTCGGCAGGTCTTGGTGAAGGCATCCAAAATAATTCCAGTGATGGTGATGGGAAAAATTGTGTCTAAGAAGAAGTTTGAATACTATGAATATGTGACTGCTGTGATGATGTCTGTTGGGATGGTTATGTTTTTATTCAACAATGGAGGTGATCACAAAGGTAAAGTTTTGGTATCGATTTCTTTAGAATCATTATGTAATATTCATAATTTGGGATGTCCATCCGTACTTAATAATTTTCTCTTCTAAGCATCTTGTCTTCTAAACTAATTTGTGGTGTGTCATTACATAATGAAATACCTTCTCAAAACATTTTAGGTGTCAAGGAGACAACAGTTTCTGGTATAGTTCTTATGGCTATGTACATGACAATGGACAGCTTTACATCCAACTGGCAAAGCAAACTCTTCTCTACATACAATATGAGCTCTGTGCAGATGATGTGTGGTGTGAATCTTTTCTCATGCCTATTCACGGCTGTTTCTCTTCTGTCACAAGGAACACTGTTAAAATCTTTTGTCTTCATGACCGAGGTACTTACATTAGTTGTTGCTCGGTTCAGCAGCTTAACTTTCCTACTCTGTAGAACGAATGTGTGAATTAATTTCTGTCCTTTCTTTGTTTTAGTTTCCATCTTTTGCTATGGATTGCTTTTTGTTATCAATTTGCTCTGCTACTGGACAACTTTTCATTTTTTATACAATTGCCACTTTTGGACCTGTTGTATTTGTTATCATTACAACTCTCAGACAGGTAACAGTTAATAATAGAAATTTTATACTCAGTGAGATTTGAAACTGATTTCTTTAATCTGTAATTTCTTTATGACTGGTATTGCAGGTTTTCGCCATACTGCTCTCATGCCTAATCTACCATCATCACCTTTCAATTTTTGCCATTTTTGGAGTCACTGTTGTTTTCTTTGCAATATTTTTAAGAATCTACTGCAATCAAAGACTTCGCAATTTACGGAAACAGCAGTTGAGAGGCAGCACACAGAGTTGAAGGATTATTCTTTTTAAAAGGCCTCTTTCAGAGAACCACGTCCTTCTAAGATTCCCCTCATCTTCATGCTTTTTAAATTGGGATGTTGAAAAAACACATCTTCAGGTTTATTTGTTCTTTTTTTCTTTTTTCTTTTGATTATTTATTTGAAGTTTGTCTAGTTCTAGACATGATTTTAAAATGTACAAATTTTTTTGAAAAGTACTTAAACTGTAATGACAGCAATTTCTTTTTTAGATGCCATCTAATAATCTCAAAACTTCTTGCAAATTTTGTGTGAAAAACATCAAAATTGATGAATTTTTATTAGGGGCTATTTAAGAGGTCAAATTATACTCTTAAAAGAAGCCACCGTTATCCCAAAGAGAGTGTATTTGAAATTTGTATGATAATACGTAGACTGGATTTACTTGAAGACAATGTTAATGCAGAGAAGTATCTGTTCTAATTTATTATATCATGTCTGTGATGTATACTTCTTTTATGGTTTTCTCAGTAGATGATATCAGCTAGCTGTCTGCTAATTTTAAGTTTCAGTCTGTATTTTAGGGAATAACTTCAAAATTCACTTTTTAGCAGTGATGTTTATGTAACGCTCTTTAGTATTACCGTTGTGATGAGTTTTCAGCCGTCTGTATACCTTGTGTAGAAAATGAAGGAGAGTTGAAATATTGTGTATGCTGGTGTGGCTCTCCTGTTTATCAGTATGTATACCTATGGTATATAAAGTGTAAAAGTCATTGCTGAATTACTTATCTGTTAATTTAATAATCTTACAACAGGGTGCCCAGAAAACAGGGAAATCAGCAAATATCATTACCAAAGTGAAAAAATAGCCCAAAACAAATAACATAATTCTAGATGTGTGATAAAAGTTCAGACAGCCCTAGCCATTAATTAGACCTTTTACAGAACCTTAACTCTCCTAGTAGGAACTAATTTCTTAGCGTGGGCTAGTTGCTTTTGTTATTTATCGAAAGCACCAATTTTTTTGGTGCTGTACAAGTGCTCTCCTAATTTGGGACAATTTTATTTAATGTTCTTCTCATTATTGTCTGTTTGGATAACTGTTTTATATAGATTCCTGACTGTATATTCATGTGTGGAACTGAAGGAAATTTCAGTTTTAACCATCTCATAGATTTTAGTTGAAAATGGGATTTTAAGAAATAAACATAATCAGAGGTCCCTGTGGGATCCCTCGAGACTGTATGTGATGATTATTTGTTCAGTTCTGAAGAGATCTTTGAAAACTTGAACCGCAAAAGCATTATGAAGTATGCAGAATAATGACAGGCAACAGACACGAGATACGCCGCCGGTACCTGCAGCCTACAATTTATTTCCTAAGGGTATAGAGATTTATTACATTGTGAATCAAGTTTCAAATTTCTCATGAACTTTTTTCTATATCTTAAAGAGTGTCTAGATTTATTACACCGTGACTCAACTTGTACATTTCTCATGAACTTTTTCTTATTATTGTTTTGTAAATGGATGCTTTGTAGTCCAACACTGTGATGTTACTTTTATATTAATAGTTGGCGTCCTTTTTTTTTTTGGGGGGGGGGGGGGGGGGGGGGA
>CABIKL010000549.1:0-21404 GCA_902196195.1 Aptinothrips rufus
CACTCCACACCCCGCCCCGCCCGCCCCGCCACGCCCCGCCGCGCCCCGCCCCGCTTCGCACCGCCCCGCCCCGCCCCGCCAGTCGCGTGGGAACCCACACCGACGCGAGGTGAAGGCCCGCACCGCACCGCGCCGCACCGCGTCGCACCGCGCCGGAACTTGCAAGTGATAGAGCCCTCGCTGATAACCTAACAAGGCAATGCGGTCACATCGGCCTGCCGCTGTGGGCGACGGGCCGGTGGGGTGGAGGGAGTTGGCCGGGAAGATTCAAACCGTGCAGCGCTTCTCCAGGTCGATTTAGATAGTGGAGATTATAGAGGCGTCGCGTGGAAATGCCGAGGTCCTTCACTGCCCCCTGAATCACCACTGACCACCACCTCGAAGGCAGAGGTCAGGTCGCACGCCGGGCCGGAGCGTGCTTATGACGTCACAGATAAGTCCGCGGGGCACGTCCCTTGGTCTTCCCCCTGCTCCGAGCACAGCCAACGCCATGCATCGCGCCGTGGCTGTAATCAATGGATAAAGCCTTGAGATAATAAAATCACGGTTACCGTATTATGGACTTTGATTTTTTTGCGTCGCGTCCGTACTGATGCTCCCCTTTGGCTCGCAAATGCCCGCAATGCACCAAGGTTGAAGTCGGGGTTGAACATCTTTATCCCTTCCCCGTCGCCTCTCCCTCTCTCTTTCTCTTTCACAAACACTGTGCTGTGTCGTACTGAGCAGATAACCCTTCAAAGACTCGTTCGGCTTGGACTCGCTCAACAAGTGGAGGTTATCTCTCCCGCCCCCCCCCCCCCCCCCCCCCCCCCCGCCCCCCAACACACACACACACACACATTTTCCCACCTCCATTAGGCCCGAAAGCGTCGCAGGCGACAGGGGAGCCACGCGGCATACACAACCAACACAACCTTGCTTGGCCAACAATTTCGGGCTGCTTTCAAGTCAATCTGTTGTGGAGAACATACAGTCGATAGTCGATATCCTTCCTTCTCTCGATGCATCATCATAACTAAAGGGTATCAGTTTGGGGTGGCAATAAATAACTGCGAGATTGCGTGGACAATATTTCCATGAGCTGAGCATCAGAAGCTAAAAGAAGACCTAAATCCTAGAGCGAGACAGAGCGACGCGCCTCTCTCTTTGGGTGGGAGTGAGAATGGGATGGAGCTACGCTTCGCTTTTTGCAAGCCTCTGCTGAAAGTTAAAAGGCGCCTTCGTTTCCAGACATGAAGTCACTGGAGCGAGTCTCGGCAGCGACGGCCAGCGAGGCGGCGGCCTTCTGGCTGGAGGACGACGACGAGGAGGTGGACGTTGACGTCGAGGACCAGGATCAGGACGACATGCTCTTGGGGTCCGAGGACTCGACGGGCAGCAGCCAGATGACTGTCGGTCGGGGAGGAAAACAAAGCCATAGCAAGACGAGGAGTGCAGGTAAGCATTCGATTTGTTCGCTCTCTCATTCTCAGATTCGAGTTCACGCATTCACAGGCAAATGAACTGTAAACGATGTAGGCCTACGTGAAGGAGCAACGAGCGCACCTCTGACTATAATGACTTCCCTGTGGAATATGAAAGATCCTGCGCCTCAGAATGAGATCACTCTCAACTCTTTGTGCAGATGGCTCGGAGAGCTCAGGCAGTGAACGCAGCGAGCGCAGCGAGCGCGGGGGACTCGGCGGCGAGCGGCATAGCGAGCGGCATAGCGAGCGCAGCGCGGTGGAGAGGTCGGCGATGGCCCAGCTCCCGCCCCTGCAGCCGCGCCCCAAGAGGAAGCTCAGCTGCTCTTCCGCCACCAGCCACGCGGGCGCCCACCCCTTGCGACGGCGGAAGTCAGGAATATCCGCCAGAGAGCGCAATCTAAGACGGCTGGAGAGCAACGAACGGGAGCGGATGAGAATGCATTCACTCAACGATGCTTTCGAGGTAAGTTGTTTCCACCTGTAGTAATAGATGCGTCATGTTAATCTCACATGACGACAACTTCACGTCAAGTGACTTGGGACTTGGGGATGGGGTCCTTACCGGTTCATCAAAATTTGCCTGAGCAGCCGCCCAGTGAGAAATGGATCGTCGAATCGACGTCGCCATCGATAATTTGTCGATTTGGGGGACAAAATCACGTCAAGTTAAGGTTCATCGACGTAATCGATGTAATTTCGATAAAACATTTCCCACTGGCCGTTTTCGCTCCCTTCTTTTCATATTCTTCTAATCGTCTGAAGTTAACATAGAACTATTTTTCACTTTGCAGCAACTTCGAGAGGTGATACCACATGTGAAAATGGAGCGCAAACTGTCAAAAATTGAAACTCTTACCTTGGCCAAGAACTACATCATGGCATTGACTAATGTCATATGTGAGATGCGAGGGGAAGAAAAACCTTACACGTACATATTTTTCTTTGGTTCCTTGTGTTTATGCAACACGGCAGTCAGCGGTCACAGAGCTATGTTGGAGCTTCCCTCTCTATTAATAATTGAATTGTTCCAGGTTCCTGGATGTGGAGTGTGAAACAAATGGAAGTGGAAGTGGTAATGAGCAGGGTCCAGAAACAGATGACATGGAACCTAACAATAACAGCTTATTCCAAGAAAACCTGCAAATGGGAAATCCAAGCAGCATCACATCTGATGCGTGAAGATATCAGTTGTGAGAGAGTTTGCAGTTTTGGTATTCCGTGGACAAGGCAATGGAAGATGTTGCCATTTGACATTCTCTCAGAACTTCTCCTGTGATGACTGAGATTCCTCAAATGAATATGGTGACATATTTTTTTCCTTTTCACTCAAGCAAATTGCCACAAGAAACCTCCGCATTGAACAGACAATCTCAGATAATTTACATTCCAGTGGTTTAATTTTAATGGTGCACTTCTTGATGACTGGTAAACCTTCAGCGATAAGCTTTATGTAAACGTGTGAAGAATACCCTTGTCTGCAAGTAGTGCGTTTTAAGTGCAAAGACTGTCAAACTGATAGCTCAAGCACATGCAATATCTTTTTTTAAGAAATCATTGTTTTTAAAAATGTACACGTTAAGTGCATTTTATTTTGGATATAAATTATCTTATATTTCTTTTAAATGAGCTTGTCTGTGTTTTTGAAACTAGGGATTGATTTAATGTGCGATTTAGGGACTGATGTAATTTAAGGTGCCGAATTTGTGGTAAATGATTGAATAATTGAAAATGCTTAGTATGTACTATCTTTCCTGTAATTTTGGCTTTTTCCGTGAGGACATTAGTTGAGTGTTCCTCTAGCCCTGCCTCTCTTAAGCTTTGCCGTAAATCAGTGGAACAGGTTGACAAGAACTGCTGAATAAAATGTTATTGATCATTCTAATATTGGTGCAGCTTGACGAGTTCTTTTTTGTAACATACATTTGGTGATGTCAAAATTACTGGACCCTCTGCAAAGAGGATTCACAAACCAGAAGACTTTTGTGATGACAATATAATTCTATGAAAATGATATTTAATGTGCATTGAGCCATTTTTAGATTTTGTAAGTAAATATAAATGTTCACACATTCCTTCTGTTGTTACTTTCTTCACTTAAGAGTGTGTGTGTTAGTGAGAGAGAGAGACTATATGAATGTGTAAAATGACTAAATTCAGATGTGACAAGAAGAGGTGGCTCCGAATGCCCTTCTCCTGACAGCTTTAATTCTACTTAACTACAAATTTAAAGCATTGAATTAAAAAATATGTTTCCCGCGCTTTTCTGTCGAGCGCGAAAGTAAGTTTGAGTTAGTGAAGTAACTTTTGCTTGCTTTAATTCTATTGGTTTCAATAGCTTTAAAGTGTAGTAAATTGGCAGAGTTATAGCAGGATGGAGTTGTGCAGTTGCGACACCCTCCACCAGAATAAGCATACTTTTTGTCGTTTACACATTCATCTCATTAGAAAAGACATTAATAGTATTTGAATTGTACAAAAGTTATTGTATTATAAATAAGAAATCGCAAGAGGATTCTATTTTCTTTACTTCAGATTTTCATATGATCTATTCCACACTGTTTTGTGAATCGACAAATGTGAGAAGTATGATTTAGGCGTGGGTAAAATAGTTGAGTCATAAATTTCAATGTAAGAGGATTTATTTGATCCAGTCAACAAAACCATCATTGCCTTAAAATAATAGGATGAATACAGAGAATTATAAGCTGCTTTCTTTTCAACCCCCATTTTATAATTTAATGTAAGGGGTAATGTTGTTCTTTGTGCAGTCTATTGCCGTTGGAATTACTTGATTGACTTGGAACTTTTAACTTCCATTAGATGCTCTCAAGGTGGAGAGAAATCTCTTTTCTGTCTGCACTTGAAGTTACCTTGGTACATGCCATATGGAGTGAAGGAACCACTTGAGAACAGGAAAATGATGAATATGACCAGATTAACATCAAGAAAGACAGAAAGTTTACACCACAGGAATTAGCTAGTATTGAGAGAACAGTTGAGAAAAATCTGAAAATTTGGAAACCACTCACATTTTTAAAAATGTTTACAACTATTTATCAAATCTATGTAAAACATATGTTTAGAGATATTCATGAAGTCCCTCTCTCAACTGCTATGGACACATATGTATCTGAATTCCTCCTCCATGTATATTACTTCATTACTGTACAAAGTTATATTGTAAATACTGTAAAGGAAAATGAACAGCGTCTTTCATCTATTTTAAAACAAAATCACTGGTGGTGGTTAGTTTGATGTGTTGATAAAAAAAAAAGACATGATGTTCCTGAAGAATGCCATTCTTTTTCTAATAATAGATGTACCATATAGAAAACGGAGCACATATACTACCACTTTGCACATGTTGCGTTTTGTTTACTGTTCAAGGCAGACAGAGTTTGTTGAGAGCCACGCTCTTCAATGCCAAATATTGTGTGCCAACAACATACTAGCATCTACTGGGAAAAATTCACAAGGCCAAAAGCTGATGTTTCAAATTTAGGATCAGCAAGAAAGCAAACTGAGTTAACAAGAGACCACAACCAGCAAGAGAAAGACACAATTGAAATACTGGCCAGTGCAGAATGGGAACTATGAAAAGTATGAGCTATGAAAAAGACCAAAATGTGAAAAGCCTTCCACCTGCATTATGGAAAGTTAGTTTCAATTTATCAGCAAAAAAATATGAAGCAACGTGCTGGAGTATGTTGTGAGAGTAATGATTTTTCTTCAATGAGCTAATTAGTATGAGACTGACACAGGAACTCTTCGCAATGTTCATTATCTCGTGCGGTATACTGGCATGTATATTTTTAATGTATAACTTACTCTTGTGGAACAGTGGAAAACTTTGAATTATCAAGGAGGATTCAAGCATTTGCATCAAAGAAACAATTTGAGATTTTTTGATGACAGTTATTCAAGAGCATCTTTATTTCTTCCAAGAAACTTAAGGATGGTTTCGTATTCATGAAAAAGCAATGATGAGAAATAGATAC
Organism: Aptinothrips rufus; assembly: GCA_902196195.1. Lineage (NCBI taxonomy): Eukaryota > Metazoa > Arthropoda > Insecta > Thysanoptera > Thripidae > Aptinothrips > Aptinothrips rufus. The sequence continues at coordinate 5,465 of CABIKL010000549.1, forward strand.
GCAGCAATATTTAGCAATTTGGTTTGTAATTTTATTTCATGTGCATTGCACAGAAATACTCGAAAAGACTTCCTCTTGTATATGCTCATTTGAAGGAAAGATTCAATTATGCACTAGGTGTAAAAAGTATGTATAGATTATTATTTCATACAAATTTATGTCGGTTGAGTGTTGTTGCACTCTCCCCAAAAGCAAAATAAGCTGACTATGTGATGTTGATGTCTTGAAAGCAATTAAATAAGCATGGGTTGTAAACCTATGAATGTAAAATAATGTATATTTCTTTGATTAACCCTTTCATGCTTCCAACTAAAACACTCTTCAACTTTTTATCAGATTAATGACTAACATTTGTAGCATACTCATAGCAATCCGATTTGAGGAATCATCAATGGCTTTGAGAAACATTCTCCAATACCTGTAAGTCTGGAAACTTCTTGCTACAAATATATTTTGAGAAATCAAAGACATTGTATACACAATCTTTGATTTATTTGATAAAATTGTCACATTGCGAGTAATTGGCAGTCTCAGCCCCAAACTTCATTTTCTGGAAATTCTTTGGAAACTTCAGACTTATTGGATGTAGCAGTTAAACCTAAGATAGAAATATAGACGATTATCTGGAGTCATGAAAGACAAAAACTAGGTTTTAAACTAAAGGTAGGCGCTTTCAGAGAAATACATATTAACAATTGCAGGTTGTGGAATTATAAATGAAGCGGAAAATGATAAAGTGATTTTACCTGTTGTGTCTGTTTCAGTTTCTTCAGGTATTGGATCAATGCTCCGTTTTGAATATGTAGTCGGCCTGTAAGAGAGAATATCATTATGTAAGTATGATAGGAGACCAATTCACACTACTTTAAATATTATTGTTACGGATGAGATGGAATTTGATGGAACTATTAGATTAAGAAATAATTTCTTTAATTAACTAAGAGGACTTATACCATTACACTTATAAAACCTTATGCACAATACCCTCGACAATTTCAAAAACATCACAGAAACATCTTAGATTATTTATAACACTTCACTGACAACTACAACACGGTAAGAAACATTATTTGCAACAGGATACATTTACTAGCTAGCAAATTTGATAAAACACCTTTTGTTGGACAATAATCAGAGAACACACAGCATAAGGCTATTTATTCTTCTATTGCTAAAACAAGAAACTGTGAAAGAGGTAGGAAAAAAATTTGAAAACAAAGCTAATCATACACATAATTTGAGAAAGACTTAGGAATCGAATGCTACACAGGGGGATTTCGATGTCTATATCACAACAACTCCCCCATAGATAAAAAAAAGGAAAATAGCAAACAGAACTACAATGATTCGCAATCGTCTAATGAGGCAAAATATAAAGTTTAAGAAACACCATGTTCATATTTCAAGTGAGGGGATGAAGTTATACACAGATGAGGAAAGTACCTGCCTAATATAGCTAGATGTTCTTCTTAATAATAACACAAACACCAGAGATGGATAGCAAAAACATAATTTTTTTTTTTAAAAAAAAGCAATGTAATTCTCACACCAATAACACATGACATATGAACACACATTGAAGAATGAATGCTGGGGCTTTTACCCACTCTGTACAAGTCTTCAAAGGGACTCTTTCCTAGACTCTTTCTCATCATAATTCAAAATTCATTAAAAATCTGTTAAAACCTCATAACATAGTTTGGCGGCAAACAAATCATATCAAACAAAAAAACTAAATTTGAAAATGCCAAATGCCACAGTGTTTAAAACCAGTGTACAAATGACTTTCTCACAGTCACTTGTGTTTTTAATAAAGACAAGAAACAAAATTAAGACCCTTAAGACCCTAGATACTTAGATGTGGCATTTAAGATGTAAAAATTAATCTAGAAACATGAAAGTGCCTCAAAAGTAAGATATAAAATAAATTGCCCTTCTCATAAACAGAAAGCAATGTTTTCATATTTGAAATTTGAATTATCAATAATATCATATTGCTAACTTCCACAGCAACAAGATCTTTGCCAATGCAATAGACACAGACAAGAAAATCTTTCATGTAACTCAACTGCAATTGGAGTATCACATTCAATTTCATTTCACAATTTAAACACAAATCTCTATTGTTTCCTTAAAAATTACCATCTATGAGATGTCAAATGCAGGGTGCTGACTGACATAAATGATCTTCCAGCTCACACTTTATAAAAGCAGCAGTTGTTATATCAGAGTTCCAGTTCCATTCAGATATTGAAGTTGTAATATGAACACTGACACATGTTCATCATATCACTAAAAGCATATCATCTTTTACCAACAACTAAAGAATACCAAATCACAAAACAGATAGATGACATCAGCCCCAAACCCAAAAGCATCTTGATGGTGATAGTGAGGACCTTAGTGGCAATACACTGAACTGGACGCTTGAGCCAATCCAGGTAGTAGCGGTTCATGATGATGGCCAGGAGATATTTGGTGCTCAACAGCTCAGCCGGCTTGTGCCGTCTGTCAACAATCAGAAATACCATAGTATCATTAGGTATTTCTGCAGTTACCTTCATCCAAATGAAATTTCCTGAACATAATATTTACAGTTGGCTCAGCAACATTGAAAGTGTAACATGTAATGTAGCATGTTTTCATGTATTGATTGGTTACTCTGATATAACAACACAACTTTAATTAAAATAACATTAATTATTAATTAACAATTAATTTTGTTGCCCTTAAAAGAAAATAAACTTCTTAAATTTTCAAACAAGTTATGAATTGCGTTTTTTAAAAAAAGAAGTGAATAAAGAGATAAAAAGAGCTCAAATCAATGATCAGTAATGAGGTTCTCCAATTGCCTTTTGTATCGGAGCAGGTCTAGCTTGCTTGATGGCAAAGCAAAGCGATGAAAGCTAGCAGTGTGATATGCTTATTGCAAGTTTCTTGGCTGCGTCAATCCAGTTTGCCTTCCCATCACAGATTTTTGCTAGATGTCCAAAACTTTATTATTTTGAAACAAATTATGAATTTGAAATTTACACATACCTCCTTATGGTTTTGTCTTGTGGACTTAAATGAGTTACCACACAATGCAGTGCAATTTTCAGTCCAGTACACATACCTCCTTATGGTTTTGTCATAAATGAGTTACCACACAATGCAGTGCAATTTTCAGTTCAGAGATGAATAATATAAATTTGAAACAAAGCAGCTGGACTACATTAATCAGTCTTTCAAAAACTGTTATTTTTGATATCAAAAACGCAATTTATGATTTGCAAGATTCTAATGACTAAAGTAGGGTACAAAGTCCGACAGATACTGTCTTTACACAAGCAGTTCTCTTAGGTACTGAGTTGATGTGTTGGCTTCTGACTGGATCCAGATCTAAAATTGTGAAGTGTTACAAAATGGGTTAGTTTACCTTTAAAAGGAAACTTACTGCTCAAGACTGCAATGCTTCTTAAAGATGTTTGGTGATTCCACCGTACCAGCTGGCTCTCGTAATTTCCGTTTCCGGATGAATTCCATACTAGGTGATCCTGGGTTGATCAAAGGAGGAGATTTGCTAAACAAAAGCAAATCAGAAGAGATTTTAAAACTTAAAATCATGAAGCTGACATGAGAAAATTATTACTAAAAAAATTCAATAACAGACCTTTCACACTGCTTCTTGAATGCCGAAAATGTCATAAGTTTGTAGATGTTACTTCCTGTCATTGTTTTAAGAACAACTTTGGCCTGATCTCTTCTATGCAATGCAACAAAGGCTGATCGGTCATCAATGAAAGATATGAAAACAGGGCCTGTAAGAAATCTTGTGATATAAGTTCCCATTCGTAATGAAAAATGTGCGCACCTTTTTAACTTGCCCACATAATTACTCACCGAAAGGTTTAAACAGCTCTACAACCTCATACTGCCTCCATTCGCGAGGGAATTTTAAATGGAAAACATGGTTCCTAGGTGGTTTTGCTAATATAAAGCCAAAGATAAACATGAAATTAGTTTCAAATTTCTTTCCTTCTAAGTATTGTATAAGTGAGTGTTTAGATAGAATAGTACTTCAGGAAATAATACTTGAAATATTTTTACTTACGATCAACACCTCCAAGTCTGATGAATGGAATGTCTTGCACTCTCATTAAGTACACCCTGCCAATGATAAAAACGCAAAAATTATTAACTAATTTGTAAGATCTCCACTTCTGAACCAAGATAAAAAAGTAAAAAAAGTCACCACATGATTATACATAAAATAAGAAATGTGACCGAAAACAGCTTGGTCATTGAATGCTCAATGTTAGTAAAATATGGTAAAGCATTAATCTCACCTGTTTTCAAACTGAGACAGAATATCTTTAATCGAATCCAAGTTGCAGAGCTTGTAACCTCCTTCCTTAGCTGCACAAAATATATAACTAGTATGAAAAGTGTTAAAGATTGAGAATCAATCATCACAGAGGAAGAATAATACAAGCAGTAAGGCCTACCCAGATATTGGCACATTGAGAGGAAACATTGTCCCGTGATGTAGGCATCATATCCACCCTCATGAGATTTGTCCACTAAATTACTATATGTATGGCCTGCCACATTTCCATCTGGAAAAAAAAATAAAAAAAATAAATGTGTTTGAATGTACAAAGCAATTTGTTTTCCAAACACATGAAAAAAATCAACAAAGAACTCTGCAAAAAGGTATTTAGGAAGCAGAAGCAAGCAAGAGGAATGATCCATTTTGGAAAGCTAATGAGACAAAGCTGCAGGGGAATTTCTAAGAAATTATCAATGTTAGCCCTCACATCAATGTTTGTGCTGCAATCTGCTATCTATGCCAGGGAATACCTAAATAAACCAAACTATCTAGGGCACTCCTATACACGAGAAACAGAGAAAAGAGTAAGACACCAAACTTATACCCATAGACTTTCAACTAACGGCTACGCTATTAATGTGTACAACGGATTGCCCACTGAAATAAAGTGTACCTGTTCTTCCATTGTCTTCAAAGCCAAACTGGAGAAGTGGCTCATTGAAGGGGAATTTTATACTATTGAAGAATTTTATAACAGTTCAAACTCTAGTCCTCATATGATAGTTTAAATTACTGACTGTATGCTGTATTGTGTTTTAGCTGTACCTGCACTCTCTTTGTACTTTATATACAATGTGAATTTTAAATGTATCTGTAAATACCTCACTGTATGTGGTCACAATTATTGAATTCTCTGTATTTATACTGGAAGATGCCACCTTACTTTTTTGTAATGCATAAGAAAAATAAAACTGAATCTGAGCAATGAGAATTAAAGAAATGGAAAAGCAAGGAATTATTACAAACACAGTACTAACCAACAACAGGCATTTCAAAAGGTGCTTCAGATAGAGTTTCCATTAATTGACCAAGTCCACTGGAAGTAATGATGTCCTTGAACTTATTTGCAGTTGACATGTATTTAGTGTCAATGATTCTGAAATATTAGGAGGCCTTAATGCAAAGGTCAAAATACAAAACTCAATGGATGTTCACTGATTTATACACATACCTTGGAAAAATGCAATGAACGAGTTCCTTGAAATCTTCGTAGCTTGAAGGAAGTGGGTAGCGAAAACGATTCACCATATGGCATAGATCAAGTAAACAATTATGGCCGATGATTAATTTCCCCTGTAAAGTTAAAAAAAACAAATCAATCCATAAGCAATTGAAGCATCATGTCCTGAATCAGAAGGAATTTCTTATGTTAAGGAAGGACATATTTTGCAGTGGACAATTGCAATGATGTGGAAAACGTTGTTTTATCAAAACTTACAGATTCTGTTATAATTTTCACTAATTTTGATATTCCAACTGCTTCTTCAAAGTCTTTCCATTCTTTGTCCTTCTTTTCCTCTTCTCTCTGCTTTCGAATATCCTCACCACCACCCCTCAAAACTTTCATTGACTGTTAGCAAAGCACAGCAAATATTTTAGACCAAAATAACCCAACAGTTACAACAAATTTCAGAGAGTGAGACAAATAGATAAGCTGCAGGCGAATCTTACAAAGCTTAAGTCATCGCAGGTTTCTAGGAGAGCAGCATCGCCAAATTCCTTTGGAACTTCTTGATATAGTAGCCTTCTCATGAAACCATTACAGCGATCCAAAATCATACTGTTCTCTCTAGTGTCACTCTGATCTTCTAAGAACTCTCTAATTTTCTTTCTGCAAAAACTAGTCAAGTTTAGAGGCAAAGTTGATGGCTCGCTCACTAGAAATAAAATATGTGGCTGATGGTACAAACATGTTACTCTGAAGTTGAACTTTTTGATCATCTGGTATTGGTATGTCAGGTGTTTCTTTACTATTATTGCTTCCCATTTTTTGCTGTCGTTCTTCAATACCTGAACGTAATTTGTCCTCTTCTACCTGAGTCAAAAAAGGAATACCTACAAAAAAAATAAAAATAAAAATAAAAAAATACAGATTGTAAGAAAAGCACAAATTTGGCATGATTACTTTTAAAATACTACAAGCTGAATACCTTCTGCAATGGCCTTATTAAAATCAAATCCACAAGATGAAAGAAAAGCTAAGCTTGAGCTCTGGCACTGAAAGGTAGAATTTGGAAAACCTCTCAATTTTGAGAACGGGAAGAGATAGAAATTGAAAGCTTGATATGTGTACCTAGAAGAACAGAAACCATGGTTAAGGAAACATTGAAACAAGGGTAAACTACCTGTCACTTTTGTAAGATCATTCATTACTAACCTGTTTTTGATGGAGTCATGTTGGAAAATACAAGCACCCAATTGCAGTGGAAGAAAGTCTAAAGCTCTTTGGTACACCTTTTCGTAGTATTGACGAGGCGTGTCAAATGGCATTGCCTCTAAGTCTCTTCCACCACTGCTTAACCCAGTAAATTCTAAATCAATAGCAATAAATTCGGCTTCTGACACTGCTTTCTGAATGTCTGGAAGAAGTGTATAAAAATCTGTAAAAAATAAATGCAGAGATTAATTAAAAAACAATTTTGTTGTATTTGCTAATACTAAATGCTACAATAAAGTTAAAAAGTACAACAGTTTAAGAGTGTGAAAAAGTTTTCAATAGCTTTCAACACGTCAGTGACATTCAATGTCTTCGTTTAATGTATTGCAATCTACATGAGTGAGACCATGATACAATAGCAGCAAGCTCGTTTGCTGATGCAGTTGCAAGAAAATTTTCTAAAATCCAACTTTGAATCCACCCACTTCCGATTTGCGACCGGCATCGTCCCGTTGCAATAAGCCCATTGCGACTCATCTAGACGCTAAGTAGAGTTCAAAGGTTTTCCACAGTTCACTACATTCTCGAACTAGCTTGAGTAGAATAGTTGGGATACAACATAACCTTCAGAAAGATGATGAAATTAGCATAAAACTTGGGTAAAAAGACGCTAAAGGTGGTTTCTGAACACATAACTGTTCGATAGCAAAAAATTAGAGTCTGAGGTTATGTTTTCATTGACAGTAGAAAAATTACTCTAATGCTTCGACATGAACGAATATTGTAGACCACTGATCAAATAATTCAGGAAAGAAATATATGCTTACTTTTACGTGTCACGTCCATGGTTTAATTAAACCGTCAAACAGAGTGGTTGCCGGATTCCTTCGTTACAGTTGGTCAGTTGGTTTGTTGGACTGCTGCACTGTTGTGAAGACAGTGGCGTTACTCTAAAACAATAATTATTATTTTGGTCAGTCGCTAGTGCATTGAAGAGGAGGAAAACCGACGAATCACAAGGCGCGCGACATGTCACAAGTAGTAGCAAAATGTAAAGCGCAAAATTGATGCACAACGTATCACCTACAAATTTTTTAATGTGTTGGTATGTTACGGATTGATATTGTTGTTTTCACGAGAAGGGAAGGGGGTAGGTTAGGGACACGGTGTATACCTGGTGTGTACAAATATGCAAAACAATTTTTTCAAGTTCTACTCGTAACCTGGGAAAATAATATGAATTAAAAACATAAACCACCCCTGAGATTTGTCATTTCAAGTTTTTCTCAATAGGAAAAAAAGGATTTCAAAGAAAAACAAGACCTGTGCCATTTTATATTCGTGTGTGCTGTTTTGGTACTCCCGATGTAGAAGTAACGGTATTCTCTTGTTTTATAACGACTTTAGTCTTTGAATTTGATGAAGTTGTGGTGACAGGGTGCTGAAGACGGCGGCTTCGTTTCGAAGAAAAGAAGTAATGAGACATTTGAAATTTTGCATTGACCGTAAAGGATCAAATAATTGAGTGATGCATCCCGGAGAAGTAAGTAGTCGAATTGATTCTTTCTTATGTATGTTTAGTCGGACCGAGAGGTCGGACCGCACAGCTCACAGTGGAATATGTGCTGAATTTAGTCACGTTGCTGTTGGGAAAGTATGTCCTTACATTCGTTTCGTTGGTTAAAATTGCGCTTTATCCTGATTTTTTAGACGCTGACACATGTTCGTATGTGAGCGGATGGCCGTTCATAGCCTCTTTGACAGTCTCCAATCATCTAGCAGCTGCAATGGCTGGTTACAACTTCATGAACGAATTGAACAATGTGGTTCGAATGGACGAGCCAATCACCCGAGGCCCGATGCCTCGCTGGCAGAAGAAATGTGTGGATTCCTCCAACTCGAGGTTCGTAACGAATTCATTGCTGCTTGTGTTCTAGGAATATGAAGCTGCTGTGTCCTTACATTCTCTTGTGTATTTGCAGCGTCAATATAAGCTTTAATGCGTCTCGTAGTAAGATCAATGCATCTCTGAACTGCAGTTCTGGACTTTCCAAAACTCCCAGTAAGGGTGGATCAACCAGGTCCAAGACACCATCCAGGACACCGTCCAAGACTCCATCCAAGACACCGACAAAATCGCCACGTTAGTAACAGAATGAAACGAATGGGAATTATTACTGCTAATTGGTATGTGCCTGTCATACAGAATCTCTATATTTTCAAATGTTATTTACAGGCTCTAATCCTCCTTCAAAGTCTCCCACTCCTGGGAAGAGTGGTGGTGACAGATTTATTCCCCACAGATCAGCCACTGACTTTGACTTAGGTCATTTTAAGGTAGGGAGTATTATTTGCTTACAATACTTAAAATAATAAAAAAGAAAAAAAAAGTAGTGTTTAAACAATTAATTTTGATATGTACGTTGTACCCTTAGTGCTACTGATGTTTTTGCTTAGTGATGCAAACATTACTGTGACTTGCGATCTTGCTCTGCTTAAAATTATACTACTTTTTTCAGCTCAATCAGCAAGCACCAGAAGAAGGTGGGAGCCCATCCCAAGCGGAAAAGCAACGTGTAATGGCAGAAAACCTCCATGGTTGCGATATCAACAGTCAGAGAATTTTAGCATATCAGAATAAAGCACCTCTGCCTCCAGATGTGAGTAAAAGACTTGCTAATCATTCTGATTTAAATAATAATACTGGTTCAGATTTTGCCTTTCCAAAGCTATATTTGTTTAATTTTTTCTATCATGTGAATGTTAGTCATATATGCATTTAATTAATGTTATCTATTCTCTCTCTCTTTTTTAAAATGTTTTCCCTAGGGTTACCAGAACCCTTTGAAAGTTGTATATACTCAGTCCAAGACTCCAGCCTCTGTTAAGGGAAACACTCGGTACATTCCTCAAGCTCCCGATCGTATTCTTGACGCCCCTGACATATGCGATGACTATTGTGAGTATCTACGTTTTGCTTGTATCCCTGTTGATAATGACAGGTTTTAGAAATTTATGTATTATCAGACCTGTTCTTGACTCAAAAATTTTAACTTCTTTAACTTCTCTAATTTCATTGTTCCCTTGCAGATTTAAACTTGATTGATTGGGGCCACAACAACATTCTGGCTGTAGCCCTCGGAACATGTGTGTATTTATGGAATGCTGCCACTGGCAGTATTGAGCAGCTTTTAGAGCTGGAGTCCAATGACTATGTCAGCTCTCTTTCCTGGATTCAGGCTGGTGAAGGTGAACATTTAGCTGTTGGTACGAGCACAGGGACTATTCAGGTGGGTTAAGTCATTTTAATTTTGTAACTCTGAATGTTCTGAATTACATTTAAGTGAATATAATTATTTTTTTAGCTTTGGGACACATCTGCTCTTAAAAGAGAACGAATTATGGCTGGTCACGGTGGCCGTGTTGGCTCCCTTTCTTGGAATTCTTATATTCTCAGCAGCGGCTCTAGAACTGGCCAGATCATGCATAGTGATGTCCGTATGCGAGATCACAATGTACTCATGACATCTGGGCATACTCAAGAGGTAAATTTTGATTAAAACTTTTGTTAAATTGAAGTTACAAATACTCTGTCCTGAATTTATTCAATCGTTCATTTTCAGGTTTGTGGTTTAAAATGGTCTCCAGATGGGCGTTACTTAGCTAGCGGTGGAAATGACAATCTTTTGAATATTTGGCCAGTAGATACCGGGAACATGCATTCACAAGCTCAGCCTCTTTATTCCTTAAGGTTTGTTTTCTTTGCAATGTAAAATAATTCACAAGTTTCTAATTATTTGTTCTGTATGAAGTAATCACTTACCCCTTGTTTTTGGTAGTGCTCATCAGGCTGCAGTGAAAGCTGTGTCATGGTGTCCATGGCAGCCCCATGTCTTAGCTTCAGGAGGGGGAACTGCTGACAGGTGCATTCGTTTCTGGAATTGTAACACAGGTGTTCTACTTAACACTGTCGATACAAAGTCTCAGGTAGTTTGTCATGTGTGATTTTGTATGAGATTTATTGAATGCATTACGTTCAAATTTCTGAAATGCTTTCTGGTTTGTATGCTCCCAGGTGTGTGCAATTCTTTGGTCAGCACATCACAAAGAACTTATTTCTGGCCATGGCTATGCTAATAATCAGCTTATTATCTGGAAGTATCCTACAATGTCAAAGGTATAAAATCTATTGTATCCGCTTGTCTGGAAATTTTGATAATCTTAGACGGTTTAACAAATTTCCTTTGTTCCAGGTAACTGAACTGACTGGACATTCGGCCAGAGTTCTGCACATGGCCATGTCACCCGATGGCACCACCGTGATTTCTGCTGGTGCTGACGAAACTCTCAGACTATGGAAGTGCTTTGCTATTGACCCAGCTAAGAAGAAAGCATCAAAGGAGATTAAATCTGAGCCGAGCCTGCTTAAAGCTCGCATTAGATAAATTAATTTTAAAGAACATTAACATGTCAAGACGAATGTGATAGAATTATTCATGCATGAAATTTGTAGATGTTCTTCGATAGTGTGTTGTTTTATCAGTATTGATTAATTTTTTTAGGCAGTCTTTTATTTAGTATAGTTGTGTGCATGTTGTCATCCAGTGCCTCTGCTTCGGAGATAATTATGGTTGTGTTGCACGTTGATATTGCAATATGGTTGACTACAACTGCAACTGGTTGTTCACCAGATGTAGCTTTCTGGTTGCTTTAATGATGAGCTAAGCCAGCGTGTTCTCATTAGGTCTTATCAGTGATCTGTAAACTTGTAAACTAAAGTCTGAATAAAGATGGATCTATTACATTTAATATCTCCATTATACCATTCCATGACATGAATCACCAAGTATGTGCACTGAACTGTAGTTTCCACTGACTTATTTTCTCCATTTAGTGTTTTTAAAACAATCAAAATTGAGTCACAATTAATGAAAATATTGATAGAGGAGCCCAACAGAGGTAAGTGAAACTTTTTCATAAACAGTTGGGCTTTGAGGAAAATAAAAAAATGCAGCAGAAGCTTCAATAACCTAGTTTAATCAGTCTTCATGGTTACATTCTCTGCATTTTGGTTCTCTGACGTTGTTTCTGATGCGGATGTTTTCTGGTCTTCTTCAAGCCCATGTGTGTCAGGACTTTGTGGTTTCTCACTTTCTAAAACTTTCGATTGCTGGTCAATTGCACGAGAATTGATATCTGTTGATATATCCTCGGTTCCATTAAGACATTCAGCACTGAATGATGTGGTTGGTACGGGGATAAAAATGTCGAATATTTCATCTGAGGTGTCTACTGAGGCAACTCCATTGCTTTCACTGGATCGCGTTTCCATCTTGCACATATCTTCTTGAGATGAGGTTTCACTTGCATTCTTTTGTTCATATCTGTGGCGCATTTTTCTTTTGAGTGCACTCACACCTGTTGAAAGAAAGAAGTGACTATAGAACTATCTATAAGAAGCCAATGAAAAAAAACTTTCATTTTTTACAGTTTTAAAAATAAAAATACATTAATCACCCAGTTGACAAGGCTCATATAAATACAAGTCTTATTTATTTTTGTAATACTTACATTTTACAATACTCAAGAGCTCTGCAGCTCGGTCAGAGCTGAACTTCTTTGATTCACCTGGGGTAGTAGTCTCAGTTTGCTTCACAGAAGAAAGCATCTTTCTCCTCAACTTCCTTCTTTCAGCACTGAAATAAAAATATTAAAACAGTAAAATTAACAAGAAAAGAAAATTATTTTGAAAAAAACAGTTTATGCTTGTTATATTAAGCTACCTTGTAGGAGGGGCCTCACAAAGATAGGACAGTTGAATGTTTCTAAGCTCAGTAATGAGAGAACTTGAGTATGGCAGTAACACTAAAGATGGCATGGACTGTGTGCTAATGTTTCTGCACATTCCTGAAGACTTTCTTACAAGTAATTTCAGTAGTGACCACTGGGGCTGTAGTTTCAAGAGAAGCAAAACAAAAAGTTAGAACCAGAAGTGCCACGCCTAACATAGTACTGGCGGGCTTAACTACTGCACTATTCTCAATATTCACTTATGTCAGAAAATTAAGGACAAAATAATATGCAGTTATAAACAAACTTACAGAGCAAAAAAACTGTTGTTTTGCAAAAAAAATAAGAAAAATATTGACATACATGGTTGCCATTCTGTATTGAGGATGAACTTCAGTGACCGATGGCAACAATAAGATAAATGATGGAAAAAAATAAAAGTTGATCATACCCCTATAATAAAAATGAAGCACACATAAATCAAAGTCCATCAGAATCTCTACCAAATCTTTCGTTCAGAAGGCAGCTGTTCTTTAACATAAAAACAGTCTGTTTTGCATTTTTACTGACCATAAAATTACATGAAAAGCAAAAATTGGAAAAGAGGAAACTTTGAAGAAAGTAGGAGCTGGTGGTCCACTGTAACCCCTATACCTTGACTTCAACGCATAAAAGATTTTAGCAAGTTCCATGCTGCCCACATTGACCGCAAGAAAAAAAAGAACTTGGAGACTGAGCCAAAGGCACCTGGAAAAAAAGATAAAACCAACAAGATTGAGGATTGAAATCTTGCAAGTAATACAAAATGTTTGAAATTATTAAAGATGTATTCATTTGATCTTACTTGAGAGAATTAGCACTGATGATAAAAATTACCAAACCACTCATTGTTGCGATGGCTGGCTCGACATTACTGGTTAAGGAAATATAGAGCTGATGCAGAAAAAATGCTATAGGAGCAGAGACCAGAGCATTCTCCCATGTGGTGTCTTCAGTATTTGACGTTTGGAATGTAGTAAAATTGCAATGAGGAGATGTTACATCTTGTAAAAAGCTATATTTTAAGTTATCCGGTTCCAGGTTCCTTGGACGGTTCAAGAATATCACTATAGTCCAAACAGCAAAAATTAGCCGCCACAGACCGCTTGTTATGCGTTCTTTGTTTAATCTCGGGACTGCTTCATGAATCAAACAAGCCTGAAATATATGAAAAAATATTTTCTTAGAATGAGTACCTATAGCCCATGGCAATTAATGAAGACATCAGATTTAACACATTTTCAACCTTTGCAAATTTGCTGAGGTACATGTATCCCATGACGTAAAAGAAATAAGCTAGCGATATTAAAACACATTTTCGAATTGATTTATTTTCGTAATTCGTTACTGGCAGACCGTGAATAAATTCGTCGAGGTTAGAGAGAAGATATTCCATTCTATCAGACTTGTCTTATTAAGGCAACGACAGTGGCAAGTTTTTTTGTTGTTTTTTTTAATCTTTCAGAAGAGGCAAGAATGACTAGATTAAAGAGCGAAGAGATCAGCTGACATGGGGTGTTGACATGACACTTTCAGCTTGTCACAACATACGTCCAACGGCGGTTAGCGTACGCCGTCCCGTCCGTCCCGTCCCGTCCGTCAACAGAGCAGACGACGACCACCACGTGACTCAAGTCGTCTATGCAGCCTAAACTGGACAGAGCGAAGCGGAATCATTTCTCTCTGCAATTGTTGTGGTATTATGTAAGTTGAAGTATGTCAAGGCGATTGTTTTGTTTTGATCCTTCGTTTCATAAATTCTTATCAGAAATGAGGGAGCAGTCACGTCACTAACCCTTCTCTGTGTATATACTGCGTGGGGTAACCTAGCAGGTGTCTATCAACAACTCGGAGACAATTTTCATTCAGTCCAGTATCTGTTCTTTTGCTGCTTATCTCTTTAAAAAGCGAGTGCCCTATCCTGTGAAATTCAAGACACCAACTCTAAGTTAACTTCATCCTGATAATACTGTTTCTCATATCTATTTGTAAGTACGACACAATCTTTGGAATAATTTCAAAATGTATTTTCTGACAATTTCGAAATTTGCACTGAGCTGATTGGAGCTAAAAGCAGGATAATGATGGTAATAGTTGTTTATCACATTCAATGTTTGAAGAGCTCAGTGGTCTGTTTGTCCTCAATATGTTTTATTGACTCCGATTTGCAGTTTGCGAACAACGATTTTTTAAGGTTTGAACCGAATCAATAATGATGCACTACAAAATACTTTTCTTTCCTGTTTTTAATCTGCATTTTGAAAAGGCCTTTTTGTTTCGTTGATTTCGTCTATTTACATCCAAGTTGTATGGTGCGAGAAGTGTCAAAAATATTGCTCATATCACAATGTATTTTAATCACTCCATGATTCTCATTTATTACAAATTCATCATAGAAAACAGTCAAGGAATGAATGTCGTATCTCAAATATTCACAACTAACAGCATACTTTTCAGACCATCGATATTTTAGAATTAATAATCTTTTCTCAGCAAGCATGTTTTCCATCAGTCTTAAAAGTATCCTACCCTAGAAGTAGGATGAATAAAATCGGACTATAATATTAACTTTGTGGTAAAAAAAAAAAGAAAAAAAAATGTTAAAGGTATCATGTCACATTTTGAAGGGCGCTTTGTAGGCGTTTAATAAAAGGCTCCTGATAGATACAAGCTTAAAAACGTACGCTGGGCGCATACTCCATCACAAAATGCGCATAGTATATGCGTGTTTAAGATTGTATGTTATGAGCGCTTTCATTGACTGCCTGCTTCGATGTACAATACAAGCAATGAGTGCTAACTGGGATGGATGAATTTAAATTCTAGAATTTCTAGTTTTCCTTTGAATATTGTCTGCTCTGTTTGCAGCAGTCAAGAATTAAAAGAGCATAATGCCACTAGTTAGAACATGTCTATCACAAAATCAGCTTGTCGGGGTGCGAACTTGTCAATCCCAGAAAATAATAAATATTCCACAATAAATACAAAAGAAGTGTTCTCATTCTCATCGTCTCTCTCCGTCCTATATGTAATCCCCGCCTCGTGGCGGGATTATTCAGGGCGTGATCAGGCCGTATCAAGTTGCCCGTCCATGTCGGTGCGGAGCTCCCCACACACCCTGTATCCCGCATTACATCATGCAACGCGACGACAGCGGGATCAGCCCGTCCAGCGAGCTGCCAGCGAGCTGCCAGCGAGCCCCAGCCACCGCAATCCTCGATCCAATCCGACTGCAATCGACCGCCGCCATTCGATTCGTCCCCGACCGAGGGGCGAAGCACTCTAATCGTCGGGTGTACAAATTTTCGGTCGTCCTTAGTCGTCCATGGTCGTCCAAGGCACCAACCCCCTTGCGCTGCACG
>CABIKL010000550.1:0-21364 GCA_902196195.1 Aptinothrips rufus
AAGATGGCGGTTATGGGCAATTACACGCAGCATTTCAGCCGGTATGAGAATACTCTCGCTCACAACGTGGGACAGCGGACACTGTTCTCTCCAATCCAGGCCTCTACTTAGGACCTCGTACCCTTCCAGGGCTGGGGTGTCCAGGTGTAATGAGCGCTGCTTAGTAGCGCTCCTCTGATTATTTCACGGCGGGAATCCCACACGGCAAATAGACGTCTAATAGATGTTTGTTTATTAGACGCCTAAATTACAAGTACAGCGAGACTTGCAGCACTTGAGAGGAGAGAAGTGGGGGTGCATTGGATGATCCCCGTCATTTCATTTGCTGACGCCGTCCTCTCCGCTCCGCGCCGTGCAGGTCCAGGGTGGCGCGCCCCCATGTTACGTCAGCATCGCAGACGACTCGCAGGACTCGTCGCCTACCCACCGCCAGCTCCAGCCGCTGCCCGCCCCCGCGCGAGAGGCCGCCCCCACGAGGGAGGCCGCCACACCGCCAGCTGCAGAGCGCGGCCAGCCCGACGGCCAGCCCGGCCAGCCCGGCCAGCAGCAGCGCAGGCCCATGTCGAGCTCGGCCTCCATGCCGTCCGTGTGCAGCCTAGGGTCGAGTCGAGTCAGCTCCAGGAGCTGCTCCAGGACGAGCTCCAGGCCATGCTCCAGGCCTGGATCACGGAGCCAGACGCAGGTACGTAGCTGATTGCTGCATGCGTTAAATGATTCGTCGATGCGACGTCGTATCGATACGGTGATATGTCCACAAAATCGTCGAATACGCATCGATTCGAACTCGAATTGACAATTTTAGGTGTCGATTTAGCAAACAAATCGAGTTGTTATCGACATCGACAAAACGTCGACAAGAACGGTATCGAATCGATGTCGGGCCGCATTGTTCCTGACTTCGTGTTGTTGTTGCAGAGCTATGCCAACTCTGTGGTCGTGGGCGAGTGGTCCAACTCGGGCTCCATGTCCATCTCCGTGCACCCCGTGCGGTTCGGCCGGGCCACCTCCTTGACGAATCCGCAGTCCGGCCACGCGACCCACGGCTGCTCCGGGACAGTCTCTGAGGTGAGTTCGCTCGTCAACACCATCACCGTCAAGTCGACGGGCAGGTGATGTGATGGCATATCACTTAGGAAGTCAACAACATCACCGTCAAGTCGACGGGCAGGTGATGTGATGGCAGATCACTTAGGAAGTCAACACCATCACCGTGCAGATCACTTAGGAAGTCAACACCATCACCGTCAAGTCGACGGGCAGGTGATGTGATGGCAGATCACTAAGGAAGTCAACACCATCACCGTGCAGATCACTTAGGATGTCAACACCATCACCGTGCAGATCACTTAGGATGTCAACACCATCACCGTGCAGATCAGAGAACTTAGGATGTCAACACCATCACCGTCAAGTCGACGGGCAGGTGATGGCAGATCGTCAGGTGTACAAATTTCTTGTAGTCCGTGGTAGTCTACCGGAAGTCCCAGGAGCAGATAGAGGGGACGGGAGACCACGGCTTAATCACCCCCCCCCCCCCCCCCCCCCCCCCCCCCTTTCTTCCGAAACTTTCTGGATCCACCACGGGAAGTCCACGGATACAGGTGTGCGAAAGTAGAGGTTTTTGCCTATTTTTAGTGGTTATGGATAGGTTATTGACTACATTTAAGGCGGCGCTGTGGGAAGTCCGATGGAAGTCCGGTGTACACAGGACTCGCTCGAGTGATCGCATCATCAAGTAGTACTGCCTAACGAATTATTTTTGCCTGTTCCTTGCTTCCAGGTGAGCTCGCTGATGGGAGAAGGGTCGCCGTCCTCGCCCCCGCGGGCTCTGTCCCCCTCCGCTCCGGACGAGCTCCGCCTCCTGCTGGAGCAGATCGACTCCCTGTCCAGCCCCACGCCGCTGGGCGGCAGGCAGGCCGCTGCGCCGCCCCGTCGGCCCAGTCAGCTGCCAGGGCCGCCGCCGGAGTGCGGGCCGAGGCCGGGCTGGATCAGCAGAGGCCGTCGGGGGTGGGTCACCTCCAGGACGTCCAGATCAGCACCCTGCACGCCTCTCTCGCCCCTCGCCGTGGGAGCCATGCCCGCCGTGTTCCAGCCCAGGGACGAGCCGCCGTCTCCCGCCCCCTCCAGCCCGCCGCCTGCGCCCGCCCCTGCAGCTGCCAGTCCACTGCCACTTCAGGATCCTTCAGGATGCTCTTGGGCCACGGGTAACAGTTTTCGGTCGGACTCGTGACCGCTCGACCTCTGCAGGCCTCCAAAGTAGCCTCTGAATCCACAAAACTGCTGTCAAATGCTATTAGTTTTAAGTATTTGTCCTAAATTTGAAATTTTCTGGAGAAGTGCTCTTTGTTGAGGTCATATTGTGACTATTACAGAGAAGTCTTAAGTTTTCCTGCTCACAATTCGATTAATTAACACAATGCAGATGCATCAAAAACTCTTTCTATAAACATAGTTTTCAATTCTTTGAGTTGAAGACTATTTTTTTAAGAACCATTTCTTTCTCTATCTTATATTTTAAAAAAAAAATTAGTAAGAGAAAGCTTAATGGAAATAATTCAAACTGAAGGAAAAATCAGGATATGATGAATAGACGTGCATTTTGTTCCCTCCTTACTCTGAAAATTTTCGGTACTTCAATAACATTCTTGTTTGATGATTATTCCATCACAAAAAATGCAGTAATTGGTGCTAATGTGTATAGTCAATTTTTTGAGAAAGATAGGTCAATAAAAATAAGTGCAGTTAAAGTTAAGATAAAATTGTATTTACTTACACTTAAAATGTGATCAGAGTATAGGACTACAAAAAGAAAAATATTGTTTACATCTTAAATTCATTTTAACAGAAAAATTAATTTCACTAACTGTATATGATGTTATTATCCATACTGATTACACATGAATAAAAAATGGAACTGATTATATTCTTTCTTTGCAGCCAGAAAGTGGCATTAACAGCAAAAGAGGAATTAATGACATGGGTCTCAGACACATATTCTGTGCAAAACCCTTACAACATGATATTTCAACAGAAGCAGTTTAAAACTAGTTTGTCATAATTACCTTGACAAAAGGATACCACAGGTAGAAGATGATTTCATAAGTGTCAAGATACACAAAATAAAATTAAAAATGCACGGATAACAGGGACAACTATTTTCAAGACATACTTTAACCATTGACAAAGCTTACATCAATTAATTATTGCGAATTCCAAGAGCCTGCTCAAGTTCAGCTCTCTTCTGTTGTACTTTGGTGTAAAAGTAACGGCACACTGCCTCTTGAGCCCAGGGTTGATAAAAGAATTCGGATCTCCGTTCTTCTTCAGGATTACCAACAACATCCGTCATTGTCTACAAAACAGACACCACAGGCATGAAATGTTATTAAGAATAACAACTTTCCCTCCATACGAAATGAGATGGAATTTGAAAGGAAAAGCATAGAAAAGTATGGCAAGATATACATACCTTAAGGTCTCTCGTCTGAGATATCAACCACTTGTTAATGAACTGCTGAGGGTCTTTTGCAAAACTCAAGAAGAATTCTCTATTTGTCTTCAATGTGTTGATTGATTCCACAGTTTCATGTATTTTGTTATCCAAATTCTGTAATAAAATAGACCAAATCAAAATTCCGAAACACAGCAAATTAATGCAAAGACAAGCAACAAACATACAGAAAATTCTAACCTGGATTTCCTGTTGACTTGTGGTAGAGAGCAAAAAGTTGTTCATCTGGGTTTTGAGAGTATCATCAACCTCCACATCAATGTCATAACAAGCAGTTTGTTTCTGCTCTGCTCCCTCCACACTAAAAATGTAAATTTCAAAATCAATGAGAGTGCTCACAACTAGGGGTTCGTTTATAAACTAGGTGACACAAAATTGGCCGTGTTCGAACACTCCCTCTACCTCATGAGGTGCACCCCTTCACTTTGTGCTTTCAAAATAAGTTGGGAGACATTCAATAACATTCAAACAAATATTAAAAAAGATTGGTAGAAATTGATGAAGAAATCCAAAATTCACTGGTAAATTAATTGAAGAAACTTTCCAAAATTTAAACCTAATTGTGCATCACATAGCCCATAAAACTGTACCTGATAATGTGGTTGATCACAATTGGATCTGGTGGATGCAAAAGTGGATTGAGTCGTTGAGGAATTTCAGCAAATTTCATGCGTGGGCAATTGAAGATTTGCTCAAGGTACTTGTCACAATTGATGAATTCTCTCTCATGGGAGTCCTGAATTAACAACGAAAAGTTAGAAACTCTTGAATATGATAGCAAACCACACGAATAACAAGGATACAAAAAAAGTACAGTACCTGGAGTTTGTGAGTCTTAATGTACTGCCAAAGAGCTTGGATGATGACAGGTCTTGTCTGTGTGTGAACACCAAGAAGCCGGGCTAAACGCGGATCAAGCTTGAACTGCAGAGGTTGGTAATCAAGCAGAAGCAAAATGGTACATCTAACATTTTTGTCTCCCGGGCGTTTTACCTGTTACAAGAAATGCAAAATTATTGAATTATTCTCTGCAAATGCTCCAGGAATAACATCAAAATTACAAGTAAAAGTGATACCTGAAAACCATCAGTCTCTTGAGTGGTAGGTGTGCGATGCCACTCAACAAGGTGGTTGTCTGGTCCATAAAGATCCTTATCCAACTCAATAACAAGACTTTTGAAAAACGATGAAAATTTCCGCTTCACCTGTCACACAAAGAGACAGCAACGTAGATCCCAAATGTCCTTTGGTTTTGAATGACAAAGATACATGAGAGCAGAGAATATTGTTCACCTTATTTGGATCATTCTTGGAATCTTCCAATAATCTGCCTTCAACTCGCAGCTCCCAACTAGCAACACTACCTTCCTCATTTTCTCCAGGTTCTTTTGCAGGATAGAATGTGTTTGAGATGAAAATACGAAGCTTCCTTTTTTGCTTCATAGGTCTCTTGAGTGCTTCCTGAACAAATATATGACAAGAAACATAATCAAATCAAGGCAAGTTACAAATATTCATCTTACAAAACCGAAGAGCGGCAAGGTAAAATTACAACATACCTGAATGTCAAGCCGTTTTCTCATGATTGTGGAATCCAGTTTCCTTTCAAATGCAAGCAAATCCATATAAGCTTGAGATTCAGGGACTAAGTCCCTTACCTTTTGAGGTAAAATCTTATCTGCCAATTTCTTCTTTTTCTTGCTTGGAACATGTTGGGAGAAGTCCCTACAGACAATAATCACATTTATTAATCAATGAAGTGAAGCGCAGCCAGGGGAAATGCCAGACTATCAAACTTACGTTTTTTGAACTGTTGCAGGCCTCACATCAGAGGGTCGTTTGCCTCCGACAGGCATTGATGGTGGTGTGCCCCCAGGCCGGCCCATAGGATTGTAGGCTGGCTGCTGCTGTCCTTGTGGCCTAGGAGGCATCATGCCAGGACCACCACTGTTCCCCATAGCAGACTGTGGGCCCCCCTGAAACCCAGGCCTTTGCTACGGAGCAAAACAGCAAAAGACCAATGCAAGCAATTAGTACGGTTTAAAATAAATCAAATGAATGAGCAACAAAATCTATTTAGCGCACCATAGTAAAGAAATTTATTACTGACGACAGCTAGTGAAAATGAATACAATAAGAGGAAGACAATAGTAAGGAGTGCCATGAGAAAGCATTGGATGCCCAACAAAGTAAAAGAAAAATTGTATTAAATAGAAAGTGGTTATCCGATATTCGCATGTAACCAGAAAACAGAATTGAAGTGCAGAACTTTGCTCTGGAAGTAAACAGCGCTAGACATGGGCGTTGGACACGCGTATCTCTCATAAACCTTCAAAGAGGAGAAGATAATGATGCAGATAGTTTGAGTTTGTGCCTGACATGACAGTTGACTAACCTTTACATAAAAATGTAAATGTTACTAAAGTGACGAAGGGAGGCGTAGGAAAATTACTCTTCGTTTCCAGAAGGAAAACAACTAGCAGCAAATACAAAACAATGGATCAAAAATCCATGCAATAATAGGCAAGTTTACATACCGGAAAATTTGGTCCCGCATATTGCCTCAAAGGAGGCACTCCAGATGGCGGAGGGTACCTCTGAGGTCCAGGAGAACCCGCGGGAGCCATATTAGGCGTCCCTGTAAATCGCTGAGCCATTTTTAAACAGAACTTTCTCTACTTTAGCACCAAACACATTACAAACTCTAACCAAGATCTAACTTAAAAGCGCTGGACGCGACGCCATAAGCGACGCCTTGTGAAGCTGTGTTGTGAAGAACGTGTTCTTGGTCTCTAGTGAAGTCGGTGCCGTACTGTGGGACGATCTCAAAATATACGTCCGTATGTCGTCCGAAAATACTGCAGCAGACTCCATCGATCAATAAGGTTAGTCGGTGATAAAGGCCAAACACGATAATGTCCAAAAAACGCGAGTATAGAGCTTGACACCGTTACCTTCGTTTTAAAGGTGGTCTAGATTGTTGACAGGACTATTAGAAATGACATGGAAAGTGTTGTGCATTGTTGTTTGTCTCCTGGTTTGTGGAATCAACGGATTTTCAGATCCGTACAGAGTTCTTGGCATACCCAAATCATCTACAGTCCCGGAAATAAGAAAAGCGTACAAGAATCTTGCGAAAGAATGGTGAGCACTCCTTCGGAAAGTCCTATTCATGCAATTATTTTTAATAGTTCGAAAGAGAAAATGCCAGTTTCATCCTCAATATCGTATTGAAAACTATCAATTTTTCTGTGTAATTCTTCTTTTGTGTCAATTTCGGATACTTTTACATCCTAACTTTTGCTAGATACTTTCTTAAACTATGCATGTTAGTTTACTTCTTAATGGTTACTAAACATTTAGCGGCTCCTACTGTTACCGCTCCTTTAACAATTCGTTGTTGTCAACGTGCTATCTAAGGAGAGAGATGCTGAACTCTTTAATTATCCTTCTGAATAG
The DNA here is from genome assembly GCA_902196195.1 of Aptinothrips rufus. Classification (NCBI taxonomy): domain Eukaryota; kingdom Metazoa; phylum Arthropoda; class Insecta; order Thysanoptera; family Thripidae; genus Aptinothrips; species Aptinothrips rufus. The sequence goes on from CABIKL010000550.1 coordinate 6,971, forward strand.
CTATTTTCACGCTATTTTTGGTTTTGTATACTGGCATTTCATCAATTCCTATTGAGGTTCAAGACTGGGGTCTTTATGTCAAGGTTTCAAACTTAATGATTTCATACCTATACTATTTCTACACATGTGTTTTTTTAGGCATCCAGACAAAAATCATGATCCTGCCGCCGAGGAAAAATTTGTGGAAATAACTCAAGCTTACGAGGTAAGACAAGCACAATCATGTCATCTGTGATGCGACTGGCATGTCTTTATTAGTACAATTTAAAATAGTGACATAGATTTCTGAAGGAACCATGTCCCTCTTTACAGCTGCTCTCTGATCCAGAGAGACGTAAACAATATGACTTGTATGGTGTCCTCGGAGATTCAGCCACTGCTCGAGAGAAAAGAGAATACAGTCAACAAAATCAAAAGAAATTTGATTTTATGGATGAATTGTTTGGTTTTCCTGGATATGGATCATTTCGCTTTCGGCGCTCAGAACCTGATATCACCTCTTTTCACAAACTCAGTGTATCAACTAAGTAAGTAGATTGATTTCCACTATTGTTTTTTAGAGTATCTCCTAAGATTCCTGTAAATGCTTGTCATTTGTTCTTAAATTGTAAAATGGTCTGAACTTTTTGTTTAGATGGTTTCATTTATCTGTCTCTTTTACTGTTGTTCATTATAAATGAGAATTATTTATTTACTCGTTTATTTATGTGTCTATTTCAGAGCTTATGAAAATAATTTTGTACCAAAGAGCTTCCGCACTCCTTACCTACTACTCTTCTACTCTGATTGGTGTTTTCCGTGCTTACAAATTGAGCCACTTTGGAGGAAAATCATAGAAGAGTTAGAACCTATTGGTAAATAGAATTTTCCATTCATGCTGACATATTTTAGCAGTTTTAGCAAGCTCATTTAAAATGAATGTTTTATGACAGGAAAACCTGAATTATTTTATTTGCTTCTAGGAGTTGGAGTGGCAACAATTCATTCAGAAAATGAAGCGATGCTTGCAAAGAAAATTGGAGTGCGCTCTCTTCCAACTATGGCACTATTGATGGAAGGTAAAACTACAATTTACAGAGAGCCCATGATAAGTGCTCACAAAATAGTGGGTGAGTCAGCCATATCTCTCTTCTTAAGTTTTCTTATTCAACTACTATCTGCAGTCTTACTTTCATTTCTTAATATTGTTTGTTTAGAGTTCATTCGGGGAAAATTTCCTTACAACGTCATGCAGACAGTGACTGATGACAATGTTGATGATTTTCTAAGAGGTTGGATTGATAATCGAGTTAGGGTTCTAATTTTTGAAAACAAGGAACAACCACGCCTTCGCTATCTCCTTACAGCTTATTATTTTCGTGACCGTGTAGCTTTTGGGTAAGTAGCCAATTAATTAATTACTTTTTTCAGTTCTGTGCATTGTGCCTGATATAAGCTGTTCTGAATTTCACAATCAATATGTACCCAAACAGGTCAGTTAACATTGCTTCCTTGGACACAGTTGAGATACAAAAGCAGTTTAAAATTGCACATGATGCAGATACCCTCCTACTCTTTAATGAAAACCATAGTCGGCCAATAGTAAGCCTATCCATGTCTGACATTCCTGTCAATACTATGCAAGATGTCATTAGTAGGAATAAATATCTTGTACTACCACGGCTTTCGTCTCAGGTTTGTTTGGACTTACGTGATACTTAAATTGAACACTTGCCATATTTCTCTAATATTATGCTGTTATGTAATTCAGACGCTCTTGGATGCACTCTGTCCTCCTGAATGGGCAAAGCCAAGAAAACGGCTGTGCGTTGTTCTTGTGTCTGAAAACACTCCATATCATGATACTCCACGCCAAGCTCTGCGACAGTTTGCTCAGGAATCATCCTATAGTTCTGAGCGAATTCGATTCACTTACATTTTCAGAGAGCGTCAAACTGAATTCATAAATGCTCTGACCAGTGGTAAGTCTCAGACACATCTTGTTTATAATTCATTGTTTGAGGCTGGAATGAAAGTGATTTTGAACTAAATTTATCTAAGATCTTAAAGTATCTGCAAATGAGACTATTTCTCTCTTCAGGTGAGGGAAGCCCTCCAGAGTCAACATTGCACATTGTGATATTGTGGCGCCGAGATGCATCCCACATAAAGTATGAATGGTTGCCTTCTGGCTTAGATGCATCAATGGATGGTGCTCAATGGAATGATACAAAATCTCACCTTGAGACAACTATACAGCGCCTTCTTCAGTCAAGTGCTGCATTATCTGGTGAAGCTATTGTCAAGGTTTGTACATAAATTTTAAGACCCCTGAAAATAAACCTTTTCATTTGAGCCTGAAAAATACATCATTCTAGCTGAGAGCAGACTTTGCTGAAAAGTGTTTTTAACTGTCAATGGAAATCTGCTGACTTTTTAGGAGTTGATTGATGAGCATGCACAGGGCATGGTTACACGCATGGTGAACAAACTTTTATTGACAGCTGATTTTCTCAAAGAAACTATCGGTAAAGATCAGATACTTCCAGCAATATCAGTTCTTGGAACCATCATATTTATTATTGCCGGTGGATACCTGATGGCATATCTAGTGTTAGTATTAAATCTTCAATTAATTGCTGTATTTCCACATCTATAATTCCCTCTTTAATAACTTCTGTCATTTATTTTTTTTGTGTTTTTGTTTGTAGGCGTCTAGAAGAAGAAAGCATAAACAAGAAAAAGGATCAAGATGCAAATAAAAGGAATACTGAAAATGGAAAGGTCAGTGCCCTCTATTCTTCATTTGGAATTATTTTTTCTGATCTATATTCTTCTTTGCAGTACTGGATCTTTGATGTACTTTCCTTAAGCTTCTATTGATATCTGTTTTGTCTTCTTTTAAATCGTTTTTAGAATGGAAGCTACACCCCTGAGCTCAAATTGCATGAAATGCGGGCAGAAAATTACAATGGTCTTGTGCGCTTGTTGAAGCCTGGCTGCCGCACTATAATTTTATTAGTTGATATGCAATCACGGGCAACTCTCTTGCCTAACTTCCACAAAACTGTTTGGCCATATCGCAAGTAAGTGTAAAAGTTTTAAATCCATATGCCTTTTTAATGCTTAAATTACTGTTTCAATATATGTAACAACTTTTTATTTTCTTGCATTCAGGAACAAGACGTTGATGTTTGCACATCTTTCTCTGGAAAGAGGCCTAGACTGGTACAAGAGATTGCTTACATTGAGCCTTCCTGAACCTCGGGAATTGAATATAAACCCCCGCAACTGCATTGGTACAGTTTTGTCATTGAATGGCCACCGTAAATATTTCTGTATGTATCATGCAAAACATCCAGAATGCTCTCGTGGTCAAGGATCAAAGGTAAGTCTCCCCTCATTTCCTACCATTTTCTCCTGTCTTTTAATTTTTCTATGTTGTATACTTTATTTTAATTTTATCTACAGCGTATGGTGAAAATGACCAAGCATTTCAGCAACCCCCCTTTTAATGCTGGTAGTGGTGCATTTATGGGATTTGATACAAGTGAATCTGAAAGTGAAACAGACGATGTGGAAAAGGGAGGACGCCATACAGAGGAGGTAAGACTGACCACATTGTTTTGTCAGTGATGCCAAGAATAATTACCTTTACTAGAAGTGTTTTTACATCTTTTTTAATTTCCTACATTTTTTAGGGTGTGAGTGACTCTGGTGGTGGTGTACTCTTTCAGGGGAATTTGTTAGATGGTCTACCTAACTGGCTTGACCGTCTCTTTGAAGGAAGTACCCACCGATATTACGTCAATTACTGGCCAGACTTCACAAATAAATAGAATTCTTGAACACATTGCTTGGACAGTGATGTGAAGTTTATGTGTTCATGTGATAACATCATCTGATCTAGAAATTTCAACTGAATAGCGAGTCAGCTCAGAAGACTTGAGTGGTAGAATGTTACCTTCATGTTACCTTCAATAATTTAAAACACAAATGTTAACTTAAATGGTGCACATTTTCATGAGGTGTGTTTAAAGGCAGGAATTATTTTTGCACTGCAGTCCTTATAAAGAGTTACTTTTGAGTAAGGCAGCTGAAATGTAGCTTTCATGAATGTCATGGAATATTCTGACTTGCATATGACCATGAAAACTGGTGTTATTGTGCTTTTTCCATGATAAATTTTATGGTCAGTGTCATTAATAATACATGCTTCTTATGAAGTATTTTCCATCTTGCATGGAATTCGTGAGGGCATTTGAACTGAAAGTATGTAGATAATATTCTGATTCCCACTACTCTTCCTGAAAATTGTTTTAAATTAGATTGATGTTTCAATTGTTACCTAAAAACAAGCAGTATTCAAAACCAATACTTATTCTTTATTTTGTTAGATTAATACGTTTCTCCTACTAAAACTCTAGAAATCCATTCAATGGTATTCATTCATGATAGTATGAAGAATACTCAGTTATGGCATTATGCATGAGTAACTAAGGATTTGGTTCAAGGGTTCAAGCCTGTTTTGCAGTACACTCACTGATGTCTTTAGCTCCCATAATCTTGCAGCACAAATTATGATGGCACCTCCTGATATTGTTTTATGATCTTTCTATAGCTCTTGCTTACTTTATCCATTGTACTCAATACTATTTGTCTTTCCTTGTGAAAGGAGATAAGCATCTCAGAGTAAGTTCTGTAAGTTGCTAGGAATTACCTGTTTTTCTATGTGGTACCTCAGACTTATAGTGTATATATTGTAGCTGACTGTAACAAATGAAGTTATGTGATGATATTATTGTTGAATATTCTGAAGAATGTAATATCTTTTAGAAACTTCTGCTGTAGGAAAAGCTCTTGAAAATTCTTTTTGAAATTTTATAATTTCTTCTTTTAACTTCTCAATTTTATTTTATTTTTTAAAGTGGATAAAGTATTGGATTCGGCTTTGTGGGTTTATCTCATCTCTTATTTCATGTTTTATCCCATCTTCTCAAATATTCTTTAGTTAATATGTGGAATGTATGTATCTTTGGTTCTTTATGCCTTGTACCTGGTTTTGAATTGTGCTTCAACTGCTTTGTTCAAATGGTATCCAGAAATCATAAGCTGAAGGGTGCAGATATTTTTGCTCCCGTATGTTGTGTATTTATATTCCTTGATTGATTTATGTGTTCTTTAAATTGTGTATGTGCTGTTTTTTTACTTAACAAATTTTTTTGTTGAAGATAAAATTGCACACATAGTTATTCATACAACGTGAAAACTGTGAGTATCAAGTATGTTTGTTATGTACCATTTTGAGAGGTATCATGTGCCATGGCATGTTGTGCGTGTCAATGCTCTTTAGGTGAACCTACTCTACGGATTCATGCCTATGGTGCAGGAATGTGCAGTTTGCATTCATTCAAACTCTTCAATATTATATTTTATTGTTTTCAAAAATGTTCTCCATTTATAAAGGTAGAGAATTTAGAAAAAACGTTTCAAATGGATGCTATAATCTAGTTCTTTGGCTACCGATTGGCTAAACCATCACAAGACTGCAGTGGCACACAGAACCTCACAAAGATGGATAGTCAAATGCAATGAATGTGTTTTTCACATTTTTCTGAGGAATGTATGAATAAGCAGGAGTAACTTTACTTAAAAGTGGTTTGGAACCTGAGTGGATAATTTTAAGTTACCCCGATTGCTCATGTTCCAAATTTAATTACTATTGTACTACCAGCATGAGCTCTTCTTGTCCATTCATTTCCTTGCAAACCAGGTGATTACTAATTGAAAAGTGATTTAAGTCCACTTATAAGATAAATAAAAGGACCAAGTACTAATTATTTTGAAATTATTTTGAGGTAATATTGCTTGTAGCATTGATGAATCTTCTACATTAGTCATTGAAAAAGTCACTGGAAAACAGTTAAACATGTAAAGTTACCTTGTATCTTTTCTGTATTTTGTCCTCAGATTCTGAAGCGAGTACCCTCATTCATTGTAATTTTCCTGTATTCATTAGATTGGCAGCACCTTTCAAATTTTTCATATTTCTGCAAGATTTCTACCTCTTTTTATCTACTTGAATGGATGGACAGCAGTGTTTGATGCTTCAGTTTGAGTTTAAATTGTGTGGTTAGGAACTCTGTGGAGGGATGGACGGACACATTTGTTCAAAGTTTGTCTCTGAAGACGAACTTGGAGATCCAAATTTGAAACTTCTTTGCCATGCCTTTGGCAATACAGCAGACTTTCAAAATGTGTCATAGCTGAACAAAAAAAATCTGCAGATAACCACACAATTTTGTTCCATAAACTTCATTTGTGGAATCATCCACCACCAAAACTTTGCTTTTCTTGTTGATCGTTCATTTTCTCTGGTGTATTCCATTGATCTAGTGTTTTCAAGAATTGTCTTGTTCTTTCACACTTATTCTCTCTCTCTCTTTTTTTTAAATCCAGCAATTTTTTGTGGACTGTGATTGTTGTACGTATTGTTGTAGGTTTTAGAAAATAAGCAAAACATTCTTATGGATGTTCTATCACGTTCTGTATTATTTCCTTTGCTATTGCTTGCTGTCAGTCGTAATTCAGGGTTGTTTCAAGTCAGGAAAACGTTTTTAAGGTTGTTGGTGAAATTTGTTGGTGTTGATGCCTCTCTCCCATGACTATCAACAATTTTGTAAATACTTACTTTTTCTGTACCCCATACTCTATTGAGTTGTGGACTTCGCTGTGCATGTGTGTTTTGAAAACTCCATGAAAGTAATCATCTTTTTAGGGAGATGTCAGGGAATTTCAAAACCTTGACCTTGCAAGAACCCTGTGATTGTAACTACATTGATATTTTATTGTACTAACAAGACAAGCAAGCAGTATGTTTAAACCAGTTCACATCATTTTTTCTTTTTGTGTGTGTGCGTGTGTTTGAATCTCTTTGTTTTAACAAATCATAATTTTTTCCACCTGCTCTTTTTCTGAGTCATTTAGAGCCTTTTTTTAAATCTTTCTCTGTTTTTCTTCACTTGCATTGTGTCTTCAATGTTTTTTGCAGGATAAGATGTTTCAATTCTTATGTTTACCAATGCCATTAGTTGTTATATTTGAACATCCTGATTGCAAGTGCCAACTCATGTCTCAAATTGCAAGTACCTTACCTACTAGGGTTTCTGCTTTTGATGAGCACCACTGCCATTTGTGCAAATAATTGTAGGGAAACATTTTGTCACAAGTAAAAATATAATAAGACTTGTTTATGATGAGGGTGGCGTACAGCATGAAGTTGATGTTAGTTGGAATAAAAGCACCAACTCAGGGAAGGGCTTAATTTAAATTTTCTTCCATAGTGCCTTCTTTGTGATTAGATTATTATCTGTTGAGTCACTTAAGCTTTTTCCAAATATTTGTTTTTAGGATGCGAGGGATAACACTTTGCATCAATTCTTTTTATTTTATCATTCTGTCTGAATGAATGAGTTGAGTTTGTAATTACCGTGGACATAGTCTTATAAACTTTTACCTCTAAAAATATCAGTGCTAATTTGTCATATTTGTTCAGTGTTTAGTCTTTGTTATTGCACAAGCAGGGTGGTCGATCCTATTTACAGTTTGTGTTGCTGCCAACTATTCTCTAAGTGAGGGTGAGAGAATGAAAACTTTAATTGTTGTTGTTTCTGAGAGTCTCCAAGCCACAATAGGTTAAGATTTTGTACAAATTTTTAAATTTATAGCAATGGTGTATGTTGAACATATATCTTTCTAGTCATATTGCGAATTAGTATGTTGACAACAGATACTGCATAATGCGGAGAATTTTGTAACCTTACAGTTATCAAATTGCAAAAAGAAAACAAGCACATATTTAATCTCGATATGTTACAAAATAGTCTTAAACGAATCCCCACTTAACTTTTGTTTTGTATTATCAGCCTATTAATAATGAATGCTTTCAAGTAATTTGTTATGAATATGCAATTTATTCGCTCTCATTGCTTCTAGTTATTGGTTTTGTAATGTATTTTTATGGAGGGAAATGTTACCTAGGTAAATGGATGTGATTTTTTAAATGTTTGTTTTGTTTTCTTTTATGATGTGCCAAGCTGCCCACGTAGTGCACATTCAGAAGTCTCGTCAGTATATTTGTAAAATGGATCTGTTAAGCATAAGAATGTCAGTCTACCAGAATTGTTTGGTTACTGAAAAGTTTATGATCTTTTTGCCTCGTCATTCATACTGGTGCTTGCAAGTTTCGATCACAGGCAATATTTTAGTCTTACTGAAGATTGCATCACTTTGCAAAAAGAAAGTTCTTTTTCTTCTTTTTATCTTTGAAAGACTTATTGGGCTAAATTTGAAATAGAATCAAAGTGTTTACATCTGTTATAGGAGAGGAACTGACAAAATATTTCTCTAAATGGTAAAAATCATTATACTACAAACCACCTTAATTTTGTAATAGACATTATTTTATTCTAGTCGAATACAGAAACTCTGGTCGTTCAGACATTCAAAATAAGAAATTGGTTATAATTAGCAAGCTTGATGATAGCATACGCTGCACATTGTAGAAAAGTCCGAGGTTTCATACATTTTGAAATACATTTCTTTCAAGACTGATTAATGTTGTGAGTTACATATTTGTTTCGTATACTCCTCTCATCTCCAATAATGCGAGTTCTTCAGCGAGCAAAAAAAGAGTAACAGTGCCTGATAATCTCAGCATGAGAGATTTTTTTCCAAATCTGTATTAATGTAGGTCAATTTTTTAATGGCATCATCAACATCTGCATCTGTGATAGCATTCCATGTGACAAATCTTATTTCTTGATATGCGATTTCATAGCACTTAATTCTGATAGCCTTTCCTATGATGTCTCTCTCATTTGGGGTGACCTAATAAATTAACAAAAGTAGATGAACTCATTTCTCAAAGACTTCAGACATGCCCTTGTAATTTCATTTTGCTGCTTGTACGTACCACGTCTAGTCTCTCCACTAATTCCGCTGCTGTGCAGCACTTAGGATTAATTTTGATAATTGCAATGTTGGTGTGGATTAGATCAAGGTCTAGAGTCAGGCAACGACTCTTTAGGTTGTTGAGAGCTGAAAAGTATTTTTGAAAGAAAATACAAAAAATTCAAGTGAAATGAGACGTTAGATTGCAGGAACTTTTGGAAAAATCTGCACGAGACAAACTTACCAGAAGCTAATTTGTACATTCTTGAATGATCTTCTGCTAGTCTGACGACTCCTGACTCCAGAGCCACTAGACCAGGAGCACCAAGGACACCAACTTGGCGCATGGCTCCTCCAAGAATATGTCTCAGTCTCCGAGCCCTATGGATAGTTGTTCAAGTGATAAAAGGGTATTCTAACAGAACTAATGAAGGCTAACTGGAGAATGTTGCAAACCTCGCGATAAAATCAGAACTGCTGACAAGTAATGACCCCACTGGAGCTCCCAATCCTTTGCTTAGACATACAGATACAGAGGTGCAGTCTTTCACTAGACGAGAGGCTGGGACTTTGTGATAGATGGCTGCATTAAACAGACGTGCTCCGTCACAGTGGAGAGCAATTTTATTCTGGGACAAACGTGCACCAATCTGTTCAAGATCAGAATTTTTGAAGATTTTTAGAACACTACTTTTAAAATTTAGCAATACATGAATGGTTAACAGACTTGCTTTTACCTCATCTATGAATTTCAAAGGTAAAACACATCCACCATGACCAAAGGTATTTTCAATGCAAACTAAAGACACCCTTGCTCCAGAACTCCCACACCAAGTTCTTTCCATAACGTCAAGATCAAATGTACCATCATCATTATTTGGAATTGTATTGACCATAATGCCTCCTAGCTGTATTCAGAAGACTTGAGTTAGCTAGATAAAAACAATGCCACACATTTTGAAAAGCTGCAACCTAATTATTACATACGTGCCTCAGAAACACCTCCATCTTCATGTTGGAGTATGTGACTTTTGTGGCCTATGAGAACCTTGTTGCCTCGGACATTGCAGTGAGCCAAGACTGGCAAAGGAATTCATATTGTTAAAAAAAAAACATTAAAAAATTAGAAAAAAAATAAAAAATTAGCTGTTTTGTTATATGTGTCCTCCATAAGCAACAATTTCATCCTTATACCTGCTATTAAATTGCTCATAGTTCCACTTGGTACAAACAAAGCTGCTTCTTTTCCCAAAATTTCTGCTATTCTCCTCTGCAATTCTTTTCAAAACAGAGTTTGTTAAAAATGGTTCCAAGTAAGTCAAAGGTCAACTATACCTGTTAGACTAACCATTGATGGTTGGATCCTCTTCAAGATGATCGTCACCAACTTCTGCCTCAAACATGGCTTTTCTCATCTCTGGAGAAGGCTTAGTGAGCGTATCACTCCGTAGGTCCACAACACAGCTCTAAAAATGACAAAATAGATAATAAAGTTTAAATGTGACATCAAATCAGTAACATTTGGAATTATTCTTATAAATGATATTCGCCTCATGACTTCTCGGCTTTCCACTTTAAAAAAGTAAGACAGAATCAAGAGCAATTATGTTAATTGATATATATATATACAAACCATCTCGGATTGGTTGGCCTTAGACGTGTCTGACTTGGTGTACATGTTGGAACCGAGCACTCTCGTTGGTCTTTCTAGTAAGAGTCTTTTAAAAACATTCGAAGGATTTCTGAGAAGAAGGTGACTCTTCACAAAAGATTTAACAGCAAGTACTCCTGATCTGCAGAAAAGAATGAAAAGTTTGCAAAATTAGAAAAATGCTGTTCCTTTTATCTGCAGAGGGAAGACCAACTGTTTGCTCCATGCTCCAAGCTCTGCTTAGTTCCAAATACAGACTGAAACATAAAATGTTTTACAAGACATAACCTTGACCTTAATGAAACTATCTTTATTTTCAACATGATTAACTTCATAACATGTTAACTGCTAAATAAAAAGAAACCAACAGATGTTGGCAGGGAAATAAATGCACACAAAAAAAGCTGTTAAAATGATCTTACAAGTGCATCACCATTGTGTAAGGCTCTCTCTACCTATGCTGAACGAAAATAACGCAAAAAAGGCAAGACTAGTGGCTTATCGCTAAGACTAAATCTCACCCACGTTCATCTTTCACCCGTGATAACAACCAGCAATGAAAGAGCGGGCCCTTGGAGCGGGCAACACAGCGTTCCTTACGCCTGGCTGTCGTCTTATGAAACGAATTTGACTCGCTTAACTTAGGCTTCAAGAGGCGGAGGACGAGGAGGGGAAGCACTTGATGGGCGACGAGCGGTATGGCATATATGACTAATGGTGTGGGATGAAGGAGAGGTGGGGAATGGTCAGTTGGAAGGGGAAAAGAAAGAGGTGGCAAGTTTGAACACAGCAGAAAAACGCGCTGAGAAATGTACAGGGGCGTCTCGGTGCGTACTACTTCGTATCTTGTTCACATTATTATTTTTTTTACTTCGAAGTCGAGTAAATTGCTCTAGCAGACGCATGAAAACCATTTTTTTGTTTGTTAAGGGTGTTGTTTGATGAGATTAAGAATAACGTCAGGTTAAAACTTAATAATTTCTTAATTTCTACAATAAAAATAGAATTCTCCACCCTTGAAAACCGCTGGACGCGACGATTTGAAAACACGATGTTCTTCTTTCCGGTATTCTTCACCGGGCTGCTGGCTGGAGGGATGACAGGGAGCGGAGTAGACTAGATCGCATCGTCGGGTGGTGCATAGCGGGCGGGGACAGTTGACGTAACGTTGATAGGGGCGGACACAAGAGCGTGCTGGAGTCTTTATTCTTGCGCTGTGGCCTCGCTCGCGGACTTTGCCTAGAGCGACGAACGTGAGTCGGCCGTGAGTCGCCCCAGCATGCTTTGCGCTGCTTTACCTCGGTCTATCAACCTCAAGCTGAAGTGGGGTAGGGTGCGGCCGCTCCGCTCAGCCACCCTTATTGACGCTGTGCGCGGGGCAGGGGTTGTCGCGGCGCTGGAAGGGGGTGGCCGGGGGTGGCCGGGGCGTCGCGTTGGGCGGGCCGTGGCGAGCCGAGCAGTGTCAGTGTGCGCCCTGGCCCAGCCCTGGCTCCAGGGTACGCTCTGTACTCTGTATACGGATCAAACTTCGGCCAGGCTGCGGCCGTGTAGCCTTCAGCACTGCACTGCCCTCATCACTGCAGCGCAGCGCCTACGACTCGGCTCTCCTCTCGTCACGATGCCTACAGGCTGCAGGTGAGTCGAGGTTACTGCAGCGGCGACGAGGCGAGGCGAGGCGAGGCGAGGGTCTCAGCTGACGGCATGTTGTGTGGCGAGCAGCAGGCGAGCCGAGCCCACTGTCCAACGAGGTTCAGAATCCAGCTACAATCTCTGCACTCAATCTCAGGCCAATTGGGACCCTTGCCGAGCTTCCACAAGGATTTCTCTCGCGAGCCGCTCAGCATCAATGAACGGACAAAGGCCAAAGCCAAGACTGTGGTGACTGCCGCCCTGCCGCACCGCCCCACCCCTCCCTGCCTGCCTTGCCCCGCACCATAACCTCCACCGGCTGCCTGGCCTGCCCACCGGGGTTCAATCAACAGTTCAGGGAACTCACTCGGTGAATGATGATCTGCCACACAGCGAGGGGTATAGCGGGTACCTCCACGCCTGCCCTGCTCGCGTGAGACTCAAACATCCATTCGGCACTGATCTGTCCGCGTAGCTGCTTTGGCATGGCAGTCGACTTGGTTAGAATCTTACGGTCGCACAGAGCAGCTCGATGGAAAGCAAGACCTATACTGTATTACAATCGCATGGGCGGAAAAATCAACTCCAAATTTCATTCTATAGCCAAACTATATTGAATGCAATATACACGGCGAGCGAAGCAAGCTGGATGCCAAGGGTTGTCGGGACTGTTTCTTTAAGTCAAAGAACCTGAGTTTTGACTGAAAAACCCCCTGGGGCCCTGGGGCGTCCCGGAGGTTCCGACAAGGACATTCTTTGAAGAATTTAAAAATCTTATTTTTTCATGATTAAATCAGCCAAGTTTGAGTCAGTTTTGAAAATACAGTAAATGGAGAATTGTACTCAACGTAACACTTACAACGAAAATTTGCCTTAAGCAAAACGAGTAAAAATTGCGTGTGTTACGATGTGGCACCGACCCCCTGCGGGCGCCACATGGCCCAGGGGAAAGGGGGATATTAACCCCACTACCATCCCCTGGATCCGCGCCTGGGTTCCGGAAGATCCGGACAGGTCATTTGAAACCCATACTGGCACCATCCCATCCCATCACACCGAATCCACAGACACGCTTCTTAGCGTGGTGAGCTGATTGTGGGTCTCAGGCTGGGCTCAAGTCTTGTCTGTTAGTTTCATGCTCTATCGTCATTTTCACTGCCCTTCTGGCCGGAACCAGGAAAGGACGTGAACGGGAAGCGACGCCCTGAAGATCCTGTCGATAGGGAAGAAGGGAAGGAGGGGAGGAGAAGAACATATTGCGGTATGCAGCACCATCCCCAGCATTCCACCGCCTCCTTTTCAAGTAGTGCTCCTCTCCCTCTCATTGCCATTGGAGGAGAGAAAGGGGGGGGGGGGAGTCAGTACTTGACCCGCCATCACTTCCGGGTGGCTCATTACAAGGCGCCTCTGCAAACATTTTGCAACGATGTGAAGGGCATAATCCATCCCCCCACACCCAACACCCTCACCTCTAAATCCACACTCCGGGTCCCACTTCTTCCTGGGCTAGCTCTTTAGGGTGCCGACGTCGGGCTCTTTCCGCCCTTATTAGGTCGTTGCATGGGGTCCCGAGGCGTCCTGCTTGAAGGCAAAGGGCGACAGAAATGAGACGGGAAGTTCAGGGACGGCCGGGCAGGCATTCTCAACGGGAATAGCTGAGTTATTCAATGTTTTGTAAATTTATCTCCCCATTGCGTTTTTGGTGTAAGCACATCTCGTTCTTCGTGAAAGTCAAGGTTTTTGTTTGAAAGCGTAGGAAGTCACGATCCCTGCAGTATAACCCACAGAGGCTGATCCAGAAACACTTTGAAAAAAGGGGGGGGGGGGGGGGGGGTGACGTGGGACGAATTGCCGATTATCAGGGGCTTTCCCTACCTTCCAGGCGGCGAGCCTCTCCTTAAGGCCCGTGGGGGTCGCCCCCACCCTGGATCCGCACCTGATAACCGATTACCCCTAGATTTCGCAGCAGGGCTTGCCATAGTATTGAGTGACACGAAATGTGATTGTTTCAGACGGCCGATGCTGTTGGACCCGACCACCTGGAAGAGTGAGGATGGCTGCGTGTAGAGCCCGCAAGTCAAGGTAAGGCTCGGCGAGGAGGGAGGAGAGGGGGTAGAGAGAGAGAGAGAGAGAGAGAGAGAGAGAGAGAGAGAGAGAGAGAGAGAGAGAGAGAGAGAGAGAGA
>CABIKL010000551.1:0-21339 GCA_902196195.1 Aptinothrips rufus
CCCCCCCCCCCCCCCCCCCCCCCCCCCTGCACGGCAACCGCGCACTTTGGCTGCTGTGGTGATCCGCGATTACTTGAAATTACGAGCAATTATGGAAATTTTTCAAACGTAAAGTATAGCTTTTTTTCAGTTTTAAAGCACATTTTGTTTCGAAAGTGAAAAAAAAAAACTCAACATTTTATGTAATTGAAGAATATATATATAATGAAATTCCCCCTGGTTTTGTTTTTGTTTTTTTGTTTTTGTTTTTGTTTTGTTTTGCTCTGTTCTGTTCGCCGTCACAATTCATTCATCGTACTCATGCCACTCCTTGTATGTGTGCTTAGTGTCAATGTCACTCGAAGTAATCGTACCTAAGATCGGGTTCGAATATTGAATTACATTTGTCGGACCAATACCCTACATATCTTCGCAAGATTATCATTGCTCTCGAACGAGCAACAAGTGGTGCCTGTGGTATATAACCTGTATCGGTAGAGTATGTTATAAAAAAATTTTCAGGCTTTTATTTTTCTAAATTTTTAAGCAGAGACTTACTTAACATGTGAAATATCGCTCCTAGCGTTGAAATCTCCAATCGTTTCATCTAGTAAAAAAAAAAAATACTGCAGAAATTTTAAATATTTTCCTGTTTTTGGATTGATTAGTTGTCAGGATTCCAAAATGATTGGTCGTCTCGCGTACCGTTTTCTGATGCGTCTACCTCTGTTGGGATCTTTAACTATGAGTGTTGAGCACTATAGAAAGAAAGCTGAGAGTGGAGTCCAAAAGGGCGTCGAAAATGTTCGAATGCTTTCTTTCCGTGGTGGTCTGGTCGGTCTTTTGACTGCCATGATCATATGGGTCTCAATTTTCCTGTACATTGCATTTTACTATGCATACATGCCATCAATCTCACATGTGAGACCTATCCATGTTCAGTTTGAGTATGTATCTCTGTTATTATCTAATCTTTTACATTTTTAAATTACTGCCCTGTATCACCAACTATTCATGCCTTCATTTGTACATTATAGAGCGTGTAAACATGAGAAAGGAATTTGCAGCTTTCCCACGGCAGATGTACGACTCACTAAACGTCATCAATTAATGATGGTTGGTCAACCATACAAAATATACATTCAACTCGAAATGCCGGAATCGCCTGTGAATAAGGATCTGGGTAGGTTATCTATGCAATTACCAGTGATATGCTTCATTGTTATGCAGATGTTTATCGTCAAATTTTTAAATTACAGGAATGTTTATGGTTTGTGCAAGTTTACGAGTTCGCACTGGTGTTGAAGTCAACAGGGCTTGCCGATCAGCCATGCTGCACTACCGCAGCCCTCTCCTGGAAACCCTGACCACACTGACATTCTCACCTTTGATGGTTCTCGGTCAAACAGAAGAGAAACAAAGTATTACTGTTGAGCTGTTTTCTGATTTTGAAGAAGATCAGGTGTGTTATTGCAAGTCAGTTTACATGAACATGAAACTCACCTTACAGAGCCTTTTCTTAAAATGACCTCTTTCAGAATCAACCTGTAACTGATGTCCGCATTGAAATTCAAACTCGATATGTGGAACTTTACTCTGCAACCATCTTAATTCATGCTCATCTAACTGGTCTTCGTTACTTAATGTTTCATTGGCCAATTTTATCGGCCGCTGTTGGAATAAGCTCAAACTTATTCTTCATTCTCTTGATGTTCTCCCTTTCTTGGTGGCATCTTAGCAATTCAGAAGATGGAGAGAGTAAGTTATCTCGTTTTTTTTTGTTTTCTCTGTACTGTTGAACACAACTATTCCTATACCGCTTCCAAATATGAGTAATGTAGCTATTTTTATTGAGCGGGTAAAACAAGTCACAGCTGTTACTTAATATTTTGCTATATATTTTTTCATCAGGTGATGAAGCAAAACTTGAGACATTCCTCATGAAGGAACAGTTTAAAGAAAAAAATGGTTTTGAATTCATTGGAGAAATAGAGGACAAAGAGGAAGGTATGTTATTTTTTCAATCAATTTGATTCATCAGATCTAGTGTAAAAGACCTAAAAAAGTGATTCAAATTATTACAGGAGATCCTTTAAAAAGTTTTGGTTCATCTGAAGATTTGTCAACACTGGAAAGTTCATCAGAACCCAAACCATCAGAAACCTCAAATACAGGTAAAAGCAAGACTGATTTGGAAGAAGACATTAAGGAGACCGGAGTTCAGGAGGTACCTTACCAAGAAATTCCAAGCTCTCTAGTGCCATTATAGTCTGTTGTCTGTACCACATTAACTCTGTATATTTTTGTTAAATTTATTTTTTATATTGCATGTAAAACTTTTTCACTCAAACTTCTCACATGTATCCTCTTGTATTTTGATGATTTATTGAGTTGAATTGTTGTCTAGTCTTCATTCCAAAAACAAATATTGAATCTGCACCTCCCCCTTGTAATTCTAACTGATGCTGAGAAGGGCCTTGACAGTTGTGATAAGTCGTTTATTTTAGTTTGTGTTAGCATCTGATCTTTTGAAGAGATACTTTTGATTAGTTCCATTATAGTTTATGAATATTTTTCTTTTTTACTTTTAAGAATGTGATCAGGTGCAGTACATAGAATTTCCAGATGATTGGCAGCTAGTTGTTTCTATGAAGCATCTTTCTGTGTTTCTCTGCATGAAAACTGTTTGTTCTTTTCATTGCAAATTTTCAAAAATGCTCTGATTGCTATCAGAGAACTTACTCCTTACCTTTTCTTAATTTTTGTAGTGATTTTATCAAACAATTCCCTGTACTTTTTAAAACCATAATTTAGTAAAGCATTTTTTGTAAAATTTATGCCATGCTGGTGTGAAAAGATCACAAAGTGACTGTTAATTCAAATAACAATGAGAGGCTGTTCTCTTAGAGTTGTTGTCACAAGCATCTTGCTGATCTTTAAATTTCTGTCATTAAGACCTGATGAGTTGTTTGCATCATAAGTTAATATTAGAAATCTGTGATATGGACATAGATACTTATGAGGACTTTTTTTTACACTCTTCTGAATAGTGTCACTGTTGGCAGCATAGTTGTTTCCTCTCACCTTGCCACTATTTGTTAAAAAATGAAACCATGTTTTATCTTCATTCAGGATGGTTTGAAAATAAAAATGCATTTATACCAAGTTAAAACAATTTTATTGTCACCTTATCATAGGATTGCATACACATATTCATAGACATATAAAAAAGAACAACAAGGTAAAGTATAACAATCTCAGTTTAAGCTTGCTGAATGTTAAAAACTTAATGCTTACTGCCAGGTGCGCCAATCATTATCCAACCAGTTCGGGCTTTGACTGCGGTCTTGCGTACTAATCTCTTGGGATCATCCAAACAGGCTTCCAGTTTAGAAACAACCTGTGGAACAAAAACAAATTATGACATTTAACTCAAATCAGAATTATCACACTAGCAATATCCAATGCATGAATAAAGTCTAAGTAAACAAAGAGGATGAATTTATATTATTAAACTATACCTCATCTTTAAATGGGAGTAAAAGCTCTGTGGGAAGATGGCACAATTCATGCATACAACACAAAGCTCTTATCCTAGTTTTCATAGACTGCTGATAGGTTGTCAAGGGCAAGAGACGAGGAACCATAGACTGAATGTGCTCTGTTAGTTGGTCACTGAACACGGACTGAGCCAAAAGGGGAAGAAGTGTATCCAGCACAGTCTCCAGCAGGACTGAAGAACTCTGGGACAGAGATTCCAAGAGCAACGGAAGTACCTAAACAGGAAAACATTCATCACAGCAAAATCTACTTCATCACCTCAGTCAGGCCGTGAACTGGTTTACTTCCATACCAACCAACCTCTCCCAGATTGTTGGCTAGTACACTGTGGGGCACCCCATTCAAAAGGTGAGCGAGAGCCAACAGATAAGCAATGCGGTCGGTTGCTGGCGCAGTCTTCGAAGTCTTCACAAGTTTCAGGGCACCTACAAAAACTCTTTGACGATACAGCAATCTGAAACAAAAGGTAAAGAACATGTAAATTAATTTTCTAGATAAAAATTTACATCCAAATACGTACACGCCCAATGATTACCTCATATTACAATGACTCCGACCATTTAAGAATGTGGCTTTATCCTCCATAATAACTTGAAATGCCTGAGCTGCAGCAAGGGCAATTGTCTTTCGATTATCCCCAAGAATACATACCAACTGAAACAGAGAAGGAAATTCTTAGTTTGTGGTCGCACACTACCTCAGTAGAAAGAGAACACAGGAAATACCTTATCAATCCAGAGCTCCAAACGACCATATCCACGCATGGCCAGGCCCTTCACAATCCAGCCATACAAGGATGCTGCTTGGGCTGCATCCCTTTCAATGTTTTGCGCTAAAGCAGAGTCTAGCATTGTGGATATATCAGCCAGTATGGCTTCCAATAGTTTGACTAAAAATACAAATAACAAGATGCATGCCTGTTGATCACTGAGTATTTAGTTTAGAAACGCCAACACGAAATGCACATTCAAACATACCATCAGAAACTTTATTAAGTAGACTGGCACAGAGACGACAGGCTGAAACAGAAGCATTAGTCTGGGGGCAACCAATGGCCAATTTTGCTAGGGAACAAGAAAGCTGATGTACTTCTGGTACAGGAACCTCACAACGCAAACAGCTCACTACACTCTCTAACAAAGCAACCTGCAAATAGAAAATTTGAAGAAGTTGAAGTGACAGAAAAGCATAAACATTAATAAATCCAACAAGTAAAGATCTTACAGTCAAAAGATGGGGCTGAGGCGACGATGGATCACATGGTCTGAATAAATCTGATCCAGGGTGAAACTTACTAACTGTCTGCTGTGCAAGGGGTATTTGTTCCCTAGAAATAGAAACATATTTAAAAAATTTAACCACAAATAACATATGAAACTTTTTCAGAATCACGCGATTACAGTTTGTAAGTGGTCTACGCAAATAGAAACAATATCAAACTTACGGTGTTTTTAAGTAGCTAGTCACAGCACTGATGACAAGACATGTCTCCTTCAGAATTGCTTCATTATTAACCCAATCACAAAATTCCATATTTTGTACACTTGAAATCCACCGGTCTAATAGACGGGAGACAGCATTACACTGCCCATGTAAGCATTCATACACATGAGGAATTTTGTTTGGAGGAGCCTCAAGCAACTTTCTAAACGGAAATAAACATGCACATAAGTAGAAAGAAGAAAAAAAAAGAACCACATAAAGCTGTAAAGCACCTAAAATGTACCTCAGTGAAGACAGTGAAGAATAGATTTCATGTGGATTGTTTGACAGAATAACTAAATCAAGAGCATTTGGAAGCATAAGTTGAGAAAATGGTTCCAGTGCTGCGAGGTGACACTGAATTTCTAAGCGTCTTTCAAATCTGGGGTCATCACTCTGAATACCTAACAAAACAAAGAAGACATTGTTAGAGCTGTGTTACCTTATGCTTAACATTAATTAAGCTTACAGTATTAGTTACTTACCAGCTAACTTTAATCTCTCAGAGATAACATTTATAAGTTCAGTTGGATACAAACTACCAAATTCATAAAGACAAAGCTTAAATTGTTCCCTGCATGAGGGCAAAACATCAAATTGAAATACAAAAAATCACTGGAGGTTTAAACTAGAATTCTAAAACTCAAATGAAAGCATTGTCTTCTCACAATGATGTCATTTTTATGTTGGCTTACCAAACGTAATTTTCATTTTCACTATCTACCGCAACACAGAGTAAACTGCTCAATTGAACACGTTGCTTAAGATCCATGTTGGATATCAGGATGGTCACACCAGCAAATGCCTCCTTTCGTACCAGGCTGACATTGTGTGCAGCTGCTTTGAGATACAACTGAACAACAAGGTCCCATTGCATGTGCAAGTTGGGAAAATCTAAATACAAAATAAAAAACAACTTCAGTAATTTCCTGAAATGGCTTCAAATTATAATAATAACTTTCCATTTATGCTGACATACTTTCAGGAGTGACATCCAATGACTTGCATACATTAAGAAGTCTTGAGATAGTCCGAAGATAAACAGATTTATCACTTGGATCTTGTTTCCCATTGAAATTTTCTACGAGAAGAGGTAACACCTGCACAGGTAATGTAAACCAACCATTCATTTGATACACCACACCAATCTTTTGAATTCAATGAACAGTGAATTTTCCATTTTAGCAGTCCAATTAAAAACATAATCACCTTTGAAAAAATATTTTCACAAACTATGGCACAAGACTTTGCAGCAGCTAGTAAGAGCTCTGTTGCAGGTAAAAATAAGCTTGTCTGCACTTCATTCAAAGCAGAAATCGAAGCAGATATAACATCACCAAGCAATCGTCTCAATGGATCTGAATGTTTAGAATTGACAACAGGCATATCAGCCATGCAGGAAAGGATGTGGGTAACAGCATCGCGTGCGGCTTCTCTGATTTCCAGATCTGTGCTGGACAATGTTTCACGGCTCAGACTCATCCACAGTGGTGATAGATGAACAGATAAATCTTCTGGAGAGAATACTTGACAACCTTTCCTCTGCAACAAAGAAGATTTTTTTAAAAAAATTGTGCCTTATTTTAATGCGAATTTTACGGGTTATGAAATAAGACTCACAAGCAAATACAATGAGTCCAGTTTAGCGAGACGCAGTGAAGAATCTAATTTTTCCAAGAGGAGAGGAATACAAAACTCAGCAAATGATGGAATGGCTGTTAGGCAATCTGCAAGAGCTTCAGCCAATTCTTCCCTGGTTACTTGGTTGGGGTCTGCAGCAGCCTGAGGGTGAAAGTTCCAGTTACATTATCAAACCTGGTCTAGATAATCAAATGATATCTTGTGCCATATCTCATATGTCTGTATGAAGCATTATAAAAGATCTGATTAGAGTTTAAGGATCAAATGCGTGCGAGAATGAAAAAAAAATTACTTACAGGTTTGAAATCCACAGGAAAATAACAAGCTACAACCTCAAAAAAATCCTCTGTTAAGTGACCTAGTGAGAGGCCCCTTAGGATTGCAGGCAACATAGAAAATAAAAACTTCAGATTGCGAGGATCTCTTTCCCCATCTATTGCTGAGATGATGTGATAAACAAGGTCAGGGCCTAATGGCTTTAAACCTAGAACGCAACAAAGAGTAGATACTGATTATTTTTCAGAATATCTATGAACATCATGGAAGAACAAGACAGTCTTGAATTGTAAATTTGTGGGGGCTTCAGAAGCACAAGCTCATTGATGGAATTACAAAGTTTGCAAAGAATAATAAAGTTAATCCAGTTCTTACTGTCCAAGTGGGGAATGACCAGGGCGTCCAAAATTCGATAGATGTTTAGTCTATCTTCCTGGCGTTGTGACTGGCAGGTGATATTTAACATTAATGTAGTGAGAATCATAGGCGGCAAGTCTTTTGCTACATGTTTCATTTGCAACTGAAACAGACAGAAAGCAGCAGATTAGGGCAACAACACTATCAGCTTCACGATCAAAATGACTTTCTAAAATAGTAGACGCTTAAAACTTACAATAGAGAGAATACCCTTGAGGGCAGACGGTATGACATCATGATGATCTTTAAGGCGGTCGCACAAGAAAAAAACTATGAAGCGGACTTCATCATCCACAAGAAAGTCTGGAGGCAGTTCTTTTAGGACAGACGACAGAACGAGTATTCCCTTTGAACGTTGAGATGGCTCTGGATCTGTGAGGAAGTCTTTAAGGTATTCTACCAGCTTGACAAGTTCCAGCCGTCGAGCCATGATATCTAGAAACAAATAAAAAGGTTTTCTGCGTGAGTAACTGCCTACAAAGAATGATTGCCTATATTAGTCATACAGTTGTCACGGCTACATGGTGATGAATGAATACAGAATAAATTGAAAATGTGCAATCAAAAACATAATTGAAACGAAACATTCATCACAAAACAAACTAAAGTTGTCAAGGATATGACAGGTTAGGTTACGACATGCAGTGGAAGAAATTGTGCGAAAATTAACGGACAAACATGAATCTAACAATTCTATTTGATTAGAAAGAAGACAGAGTATGGCACAAACCGGCTGCAAGGGTGGGACATTTTGAGCAGAACTGGGGATCTTCTTTAATTGCTTGACACAAAGACTCCTTATCCCATGGGGCTGCCATCTTCATACTCCGGTGGTGGGGGTGGGGTTGGGGGATTGTGGTTTGGGTGGGGGACGGTTGCGGGAGACTCAAACCGATGACAGCTAGCGTCAGAAATGTGAGAAAAAGAATGAGATAAGATGAAAAATTGAAGTGGTTGGATGACTGTATCCATGCATCAACCCGTTTTGGCTTACCTCATCAGAATTAGTGACGGATCAATGCAGAAGATTTCAATTCGCGATGCGACAAGATGCCATCAGGGAAGCACCGAGAAGTCGGATTGCTCGAACTCCCGCGACCATAAAGAAAGGTTAATCTGAAACATAAAAGGTGTTGTGGCCTTTTTGCTGCTATGCGTTTTTTCTTCTCTGTATTTCCACAAATTCACCACTTTCGACCCGCTTATTTAAAAGTTCCCGGTGCTGGTCTCTTTCTGCAGGCAGGCATCTCACAAATGCTGTGTTTTCTAGTCATTTGAATTATTCTTCAGACTGAAAGGAGAGTAGGACATAATTGAGTTTCCACTTTTTAGTTCCAATACTCCTAATACTAGATCAAAATATGTTAGAATTTGTATCGTGCCACTGAATTATTGTGCAATCAGTCCGCAGCCTGTTGCTGCGAAGAGTCGTAGTAGGGATTTAGTTTGGCCAGCCTGACTGTCGTCCATTATTTACGTTTATTTACCACAATGGCGATGTGTCTACACGACTATAGGTGATCAACATATCACTAAATTTTGTTATTTGTTGACTCATCCGTTCAAGATTAGGGTTTTCCTTATCACAACTTGATCATGATATTTGATTTTTCCTGACGAACTAGACATGTAAGTATTCTTCTTCTGTTTTAGTCAGTTTCTGGAAAGGAAGTGATTTGTACTGTATCTTCTGCCTTCTGGGTGGAGTGACAGCAGGGGACTGCAAGTGAGGGACCAAGTATATCAAATAGGACTACGCACATTCTGTCATTGCGTACATTAGTTTTCTTTCTCTTGTAATTGAGTCTCCCGTTCTTCTGATTCTCATGGAGTCTGCGATGTGCAGACCTAACCCTCACAGATGATGTCTTCTGTGGTATCCATTCACAGCTGCCATCACCAGGCTGTTGTGCTGATAGCCTTGCTCCTTAAGACATGTCGTTCTGCCATACGATATGGAGTCTTCTTCTGGTATTTCACCGACTGTTGTCTGCAATATGATGTAATTTCTGTGGACTGGTCCCTTTCCCTCAGTTATCGACAATTTATTGTGCCACAATCAATTCTCTGAATAAATTGTAATTTAAGAAACTGGAGTATTAAAAAAATCCTGAAGAATATTGAATTTTTAAGATAAAAATTGTTAATAGTAATAGATCAAATACTGGTGGGTAAAACCTGTAGATGACAACCCTGTTGAAAGGACTTCAAGGCTCTTACACACACTTACGGCGGTCGCAACTTGATTTAATATTTGTGGGTCTCTCCATAAACATTGTTGACTGTCCATTCTTATTGACAGGCATATTTTGCATATTTTGATGTCTATTGATTTTTATATATCCCCTGACCTACATTTTTCAGGAGTTCTACCAGCAAATCATTGTCCGTTACAATGGAGGAGTACGAACTTATGAAGGATTCAAAGTACAGGGTGTAAGTTGTTATTCTATAGCATTTTCCATTTTTCTTTTGTGCTTCTGATCATTTTCAATATCTATACTTCATAATCCCACTAAGTAATTATTTATGTATGTGCTTATTGATTCTGCAGATATGTGTCTGCTGTGGATAAAGCTCTGAAAAACTTTGAGTATACAAGCGAATGGGCAGACTTGATTTCAGCTTTAGGAAAACTCAATAAGGTAAACTATCATTGACTCTTTCAACTTAAAATTTTATATTTCATCAGGTGTAAAAGTGACATCAATTTAACTTTTTAATCTTAAGGTGCTATCGAGTCATATGAAATTCCAAGTCATTCCACGGCGCATGAAGATAAGCAAACGATTAGCCCAATGTATGCATCCAGCCCTTCCATCAGGAGTTCATTTAAAAGCTTTGGAAACATATGACATAATATTCAAATGTATGGGCACTAGTAGGCTCAGCCATGAGCTTTTCATATACAGTGCAGGTAGGATATCAAAAATGGAGAACACCAATAGCTCTCAAATGTAGTTTGTGTTGGACCTGATTACGCCTCATCACCTACTGTAATAATGACTTTTTATTTTGTTGCACAGGTCTTTTCCCTTTGTTAGGACATGCTGCTATGAATGTGAGGCCATCTTTGTTAACAGTGTATGAAACTCATTTTGTACCCCTTGGTGAGCGGTTGTGCCCAGCCCTAAGTGGTTTTCTGAGTGGTGTGTTACCAGGCTTGGAGGAAGGTTCAGACCACTTTGATAGAACAAATAGTCTCTTAGAGAAAGTTTGTGATGGTGTTGGAGCTGCACGATTCTACACTTGCCTCTGGGACTGTCTCTCAAGCAATTCCATCATCAGACTGCCAGCTACTTGTTTCATATTGGCTCATTTTAACCGAAAGCTTTCCATGGAGGACCAACTTCATATCATGGGCACAGATGTTGATGTTATGGTGAATGGACTTTGTGCTGGTGTTCAAGATAGCAGTGTTTTGGTGCAGCGCAGTGCGCTTGATTTGCTTCTTGTTGGGTTCCCCCTCCATAACAGCCAGTTAGTAAGGTCTGATATGATACGTCTTGTTACGGCCTCTCTGAATACCATTCTCCGTCGAGATATGTCTCTTAACAGGTTAGCATCATAGTAACAAGATCTGGGTTATCATTTCTTTTGTTTCATAACTGCAATGGTTTCATTTCTGTCTTAGGCGGTTGTTCGCTTGGCTTCTTGGTTCTGAGGTGAATTTATCCTTATTGCACTCAGATCACCCTTTGATTAAATCGCCTTCAGTGTCATATTTCCAACTTTACTCACAAGAAATGCTTATTCAGGTAAATTATTTTGTATTTGCTTGTCTTGATTATTCTGTGGCTATGTTCTGAAATTTAATAATATTTTAAAATTTGTTTGATTTTGTTTTTATAGGGTATTCGTACATCCTTGACTCAAGTCCTTGCAGAGACACCCCATGACCTGCGACCTTTTCGAATCCTTGGTTCCTTGTTAGACAAACCGGAGATAGGTCCAGAGATTCTTGATTACATACTATATGAAGTATTCAGGTAACATATAGTTTTATCCTTCTCCCTTCTTCTGCAGTGACTTTTCATTCTTGTATTTTGACCACTTATTTCTTATCATTTCAGAACACTTTACCGTGCCTCTAAGGACACTAAAGTCTTTTCTGAAAAATCAAAGGACTCCTCTCATCGTCCCATGTTTGTACACATTTTTACCTATGCTTCTGAATTTTACTTAACAATGCAATGAATCTCTATGTTCTTGATGGTTGTTTCAGATCACAATCTTCAGGTCAGCAAGAACTCTTTAAATCTGTGAACTTACTATTCAGTTCACTTGAACCAGCATATATATGGCAATATGCTGGATCTCTTGTTGAGCGAGCGTGTCGCATGTTGCAAGAATCTAATATTGCTGATTTTGAAGAAAGAGAGACAGTTGACTGTGTCAAACCTGTTGGTTCAGGTCAACCTTGTCTTATTGAGGTGTGTTTTGAAAAAAAAAAAAATGTTTTGATACATTTATTGCTACATGTTTACTTTGAGAAAACTATTATGTTGCTATCTGTATTTTTACAGGTTTGTCAGTTAGTAAGCTGTCTCCTGGATGCTGTGTCTTTGGAATCATATATTGACACAACTATGGAACATTTACCAAAGCTGTTTGTTCAAGTAGTAAATCAATTGTCTGACATCTCATTGACACCTCAGCAGTTAGCAATGTGTCTGCAGCTTTGCTCTAAAGTGTTGTCTCGTGTCCAGCCTGAACCTTCTAGTACAAGAGCAGTTGGAATAACAGAGTCCACAAGACCGCGGTCCAAAACTGTTGCTTTTAGTCAGAGAAGAAACAGTGACAGTAGTCAAACTCTAGTTCTTGAGGCCAATGTTGATCGATTGAAAGACCTGTCTTTGAGTGACCACCATTTGGAAGCAGATGTAAACCTTAAAATGGAGGTAACAAGTCGAAGTGCGAGTGTTGGGGCTCGACTGGATGCTGATCAGTCCTTGGACATCCAAATCAACAGCATCAGGAGGCAAGGAGGGGAAACCACTGAATCTACAATTGACTACAACACTTTTCCTCCAAGTCCAATTTTGGATGAATGCAGAAAGATGTATCAAGATTTATTTGTTCTGCTGATTGCAAGTGATAGAATGATTAATTGGCAATCAAACGACTACCAGAAACTCTTTAAGTATCTTAGCATGGAATCATGCTCAGAAATAGAAGGTGATGACAGCACTGGTCTTGAAAAATTGTTAAAAGCTTGTCTTTCCAACACGCAACCTGAATTTGATCCAAGTCAGTCTATAGTGAAGAGGGAAATCAAGCCTTCCAAGTACAAGAATTGGAAGGATACAGGGGTACTCGACAGGGCAAATCAGCTCCAAGCTCATTCAAATGAGTGGGAGGAAGTGTTTAGTGCAGCGTGCACTCTTCTCATTGATCTGTCTACATTCCCATCATCATCTCTGTCACCCCAAATTGTACTCCCATCAACAACCAAAGAAATTCCACAGTGGTTGCAGTTGCTTACCGTTTGCTGTTGTTGGCTTGGCCAGTCACCATCAATGCAACTTACAGCAATCTCAACATTGTTAGACCTCATAAGTGTGGCTTCAAGAAATAGTCCTCTTCAGATTTCAAATGCAGATAACAGTCAAGTCACGCATGTGGTTTTAACACCTCTGCTCTTACAAGATGAAGTGCAGGTTCTGGAAAACTGTACTTGTTCTATGCAGGTTTGTTACTCTCTTACCTCTCAATATTTATTTAAAAAAAAATATTTGTGCTTTCTTTTTGGTGTTAATTAATATGAACAGTTTTTGTTTGTTTCAATGTATTGATAACTAAATGAATTTGTTGATTTCAGGTCATTGCTCATTGGCTGTGGCATCATTTGAGTGTTGTTGGAACTTTAGAAGCTCGTTCAGTTGCTCTTCTACAGCAGCTGCATGATACAGTCTCTACTGATGATGTAGTTGAAACCACCATCGGAGAATTCATTTGCCAGGATGATGATGAGGCTCAGTTGAAAGGATTCCGCACTTTTGCAACTCTGTGGCATGCTACAAGGGAAATATCAAATAGAAGCAAACGACCATTCATAAAGTAGGACCAGAAACATCTTTTTGCATCCTCTACATAATGTTTACTGTCAAGCAGCTCCAGAAATGAGTTACTTTTTCTCTCTCTTTTCTCAGATCACTATTACGAATGTTGGACAATCTTGCCCTTCCAGACAGCAGTCCGCTAAAACTAGCTGCTCAAGGTTGGCTTCTTCACGCTTTGTTGCAAGGGGATGTACCCCGTCTTCTAGATCCATTGCTTCTGCCATTGCTGGCTCCAACCACTGCTAGAGTATCAGTGCTCAGAGTCTCAATTCAACATCGAAGCACTGTCCTCCCAAACGAGGCTGATCGGGCTGAAGCAAGGATCTATGCCATTAGTTCTGAGGATGGCAACGTCATATATCATGTGTCTCCGATGCAATCTTCTGGTTAGTCAAATTTGTTTCTTCATTTGTGCAAAATTTGTTGGACTTTAAATTTTTTAGTCCAGAGCATGTAACACAAGAATTGCATTTCGAAAGTTTTTGAATCATTAATGATGTGGAATGTGCTTTGCTTAACAGAAAAACAAAAACAGAGCTATCAAAGTGATTCGGTGCGAGCTAGACGAATCTTCACAGTATCTAATCTTGTGAAGCACTGTACATATGAGGGGGACGAAGCTAGTCTTGAATATTGCCCTTCAAACCTGAAGACGTGGGCCATACCATCTGCAGTTACTGGGAGTTTCAATGTGACCAACTCTGATAATGATGCTCCAAGTTGTGCAAGTAGCTCTTCTAGCAGTTCGAGCAGTTCTAGCAGTGCTCCACCCACCTCTAGTATCAGTCTAAGTGAAGATCTTCAGAGAAACTCTAATTCAAGGAACTCTAATTCGAGGTGAGCTTTTCTTATTATTGCTTTTCTTTATTCAAAGTGGATTGATGAAAGTTATGGACTGGTCCAATTGTGTTCAGGTCCCCTGCATTCCAAAGTGGAGAGGTGCTCTCATCTTCTGCCAATATCATAGTTCGAGTAGATGGCAGACTTGTAGTGGAAAACCCTGTCATGAGAAGTATGTACAGTGGTTTTGAAGAAGGTGATGACGATGATCCAACTGACAGAATGTAAGTTGAATTGTTAATTTATTATGATGGCTGTTTAATTTGCTTATTTTAACTGTGAAAAAATTCTTTGCTCTGTTTCTGTCTTTCAGTTCCAACCAAACAAGTAGAGTGAATACTCCCATCCAGATAACTGGAGATGGTGATCTAGAAGAGTCTTATTCTGCAGAAGATTATTTCAGCAGGAATGGATCTCGCCCTCGATCCAGAACGGCGTCCTCAGGCACAACAACTGTATCAATTCTGAGAAATGGCTCGGATTCCTTGGTCTCAGAGGTAAAGTGCTTCACTTGAACAATTCTTTTTAGACCTTTTATTCCGCAATTGGTATTCTGAAATCTGTATTCGTTTTTATAGGTAAAAAGTGTGGCAAGTGGGAGGCAAAAATCAACTGATCCTCAGTCCTCTCTGACTTTGCACCCTCTTCATTCCCACATGTTACTGTATTGTGGTGTCTATGACTCTGCAAGGACTCTATACACTTTGCGTACTCTTCGGAACACTTTATCTACCAACCCAAGGACATTTTTGTCCTGTGCTGCTACCACAGGAGTAATGAGGACGTCCTCTGATTTGTTAAATCTTCTTGCAAGGTACTTTTCTGACTCTGAAATATGCCTTCACATCTTCTTTGAGAGAGTGAAAAAAGTATCAAATCTTGTATTTCACATGTAACAGACATCGCAAATCTGCTTCGGGAAATAACTTCCATGGTGACCTTGCAAATGGTTCTGGTGGCAGTGGCCGTAGCCACATGTACTTGGAAGTCCTTCTTCTCACTTGCTTATACTACACTCGCAGCTATTATCCTAGCCTCGGACAGATGAAGCTTACAAAGCAGGAAATCGAAGGAAACCAGCAGGTAAATTTTCTTGATGGCTTCTAATGATGCTTAATTTATTATAGTACTAATATAGTACACTGTTACTTCTTATCTTTTTTGTGCTTCATATTTACTCTTGATTTTCAGGTTCAAATAGCCTGTCTTGAATTATTAGCTCTCATCTTTTCCGAACTCACAAGTATTGTTCGGGATAGTGGTAAAGGGCTGGCAAACTACATTGGCGACCTCTTGGCAAGGTGCAAAGTACAAAAAGTTGTGTTGCATTGCCTTATTGCAAGTGTTCACGATTGTGCAAGTGCCTGTCATCCCCAACACAATTTGACTTTCACTGAAGAAATAATTCACTTCAATGATCCAGGACGTGTGAGAGATGAGTATCATGTTATGTCTCCATTAGCTGAGGCTTATCAAATACAGCTTTTAAGGTATATTTACTTCTTTCTCCCAAATTTTATTCATTCTAAAATTATTTCCTCTTATTTTCCTGCTTTTCTTTTCCATAGGTTGTTATTGGCTCTTATTGTTCTGGAGCATCAAATCTATCATCAAAAAAGTGATGTCAGTGCTCAGCAAAATACACCGACCAGCACGACATCTGGTTCAGCTCCTCCTTCTTTATCTGGTGCCAACACTCAAAACAATGGAGATGTTGCTGCTTCCACTTCTCAGCAACACTCTGAGTTGAAGTACATTGTTGGACGTTCTATTCCTCAACAGCCAATGTTTGTGGCTGCAGTACTAAGCGCTCTGAAAATGCAGGTATGTCCCATTTTCGAATTTATGTTTCCTTAACTTCAGATTTCACTATTTAATATAATTTTGTCATGCCAATAGCTCTTCTTATTTTCATGCTTTTGTTTCTTCTCTAATTGTACATTTCTATTTTTCTAAAGGGTCAGTTGAGATGGCTGCATCAGCATTGGACCACTCTTCTCACATGTTCATTGCCGTTCATGGGACAGTCACTTGCCCATGTTGTTCTGTCTGTTGTGCGGCAGCTTTGTGACAATGTGCGAGCTCTTGCACCTTTGTATGCCAATACTTTGTCCACCAGGTGAGAAACTCTTTGCACCTTTCTTACGTCTCTTCGGCACTCACCTGTTGGTTAGGACGCTTAACTAATTTTCTAGTCTTTCTCTGTTGCAGTGAGAGAAACAGCCTTCGTCTTCCTGCAGACTACACAGTTACTCAGCTGGAAGCCCTGACAATCCTATGTCATTACTGTTTACTGGATCGAAACCAACAACATGCTCTCAACCAACCATTGCTGGCAGCGAGCGCAGCAGGATCTCTTTCAGCCGCAGCCTCTGGAATGAACGGAGTAATGCCACCTTCTCATGCGACCCAAATATTTAGTAATCTTGTTCATGTATTTATGACCACACCCATTCATCATGTAAGTTCTCACTTCATGGAAATATTTCTTCATGTATCTAAAACATTCCAAGCTAATAGTCTGTGCTTTCAGGATGCAGCTCAAGAGAACATTGAGCCTCAGCTTGCAGCACGGCGTGCTCTGCTTTACAATTTGCCTCAGATCATCTCCAGTACTGCCTCTTTGTGGAAGGCTGTGATGGTTTGCTCAGACAAGTCAGTGTCAATGGCATTACCTGTTTTTTCAAGTTGCAAAAAGTTTGAAAAGAATGCAATTTTTATTTTTTTATTTTTTTTAGGGACCAAGAATGGTGCAGCATAGCAGGCAATGCAAGGGTTGTCCGGCACCATCTCTTAGAATTTCTGAGTCCAATATCGTTGCATCATGCTACAAACTTCCTGGCAGCTGTTGCTGTTGTATGGCAAGACCGCAGACAGAGTTTGTCTGAAGCACTTGCTCAAAATACTGTAAGTTGAAGCACATTTTGGTGTTGAACATTGGTACCCTTGGTGAAGTCTGAGAAAAAAGTTAATCATTGTGTTTTCCTTAGGTGGCATTTGAAGTTGTGCCAGAGCAGAAAGTACTTGTTGAATTGATCAGCGCAATCAGAGTCATGCCCATTGACACTTTAGTTCAGACGCTCCACCAGTTGGTCAAGTCTCCCCCGTCAGTACATGGAACCAATCATGTAAGCTTTCCGGTGAGCTGTTCTGTCTTCTCTCTCTGACAAGGAAAGGATGTTGTTCGCATCTTTCTGTTCCAGTCCATCTGTCTAGAAGTGAGTGCTTTGGAACTCCTGCTCTGTTATCTGCGTCAAGGCGGCAGTCCCCCTCTACTTTTGGCTGAATCCTGGAGCTCAGTTCTTTTACTCTTGCGTGACGGCCTTCAACCCGGTCTCCCTCCTCCAGCACAGTTCCTACTTCTTGCCGTCCTTAATGAGTTTGTTCAACGTTGTCCATCTCCCTCTGAGAAGAGAGATCTTCGAGACCTGCAGGAGATAACCACAAAGGTCCGCACAGGGCCGTTTTCAATTTATTTGAAGTAACCCAATGAAATCCTTTTCTCATATTCGTCTATCCCTTTCTAGCTTGTAGAATCATGTGGATCAGTAGCTGGAGCTTGCTTAGAGCAGACTACTTGGTTACGAAGAAATTTAGCTGTTAAGGAAGAGCAGTTAGCCCAAGGAGAATCTATTGGCACAGGTTTGTTGAACTTCGCAGATGAATTGTAACTCGTTTCTCGAAGTTGCTTGACACATTTTTGGTTATTTCCTCCTTTCTGGTCATTCTCTAGCAGGCAGTGCAACAACTAGTCAATACAGCATTCAAGCCCAAACAGTTTTGGCAGAACAGTTGGCTTCTCTTCTAGATGTTACATTCGGAAGCCAGGAAAAAGAAAAAGTTGTTAACATTCTGACCTCTTTACTTTATAATATAATACCATATCTCCGGAACCATTCGTAAGTTTAACTGCAAATTATGGTGCAGTTTAAGATTGTTGTATGAAACATTAAATATTTTTCCTTCTTCTATTAGTCCAAGAAATGCTTCAAGTTTCTATGCTTGTTCTGAGCTGCTGGCCAGCCTGACAACATTCCAGTACACTCGCAAGGCATGGCGACGTGATGTACTTGACTTGCTCCTGGAGCCTGCTTTGTTTCAAATGGAACCTAAATCCTTACATCATTGGCGAACTATCATTGATAACTTGATGTCTCATGACACTACCACATTCCGAGATCTGATGAGTGAGTTCTGAGGCCAATTTGAGTCATTGCTTGAGCTATGTGCAGCCCATGTAAAGGTCTCCTTACTTTTTCCCAGGTCGAGTTTCATTAGGACAAGGTAACTCCCTAAGTCTCTTCTCAAGCCGAGAACAAGAATATGAACAGCGCGCTCATCTGTTAAAAAGATTAGCTTTCGTTATTTTATGTGGTGAAATGGATCAGTACCAAAAGTATATGCCAGAGATTCAAGGTCAGTTTCAATGAAACTTGCAGATAAAGAGATTAATTAAGCTTTGAACCTGTCTGAATATTCTGTTCTTTGCCACTTTCAGAACGTCTGGCTGAAAGTTTACGGTTGCCTCAAGTCGTTCCAGCAGTTCAAGCTAATGTTTTCCTCTGCTTTCGAGTTCTCTTGCTTCGAATGTCACCTCACCATGTCACATCGCTCTGGCCTGTTATCATAAGTGAAATGGTGCAGGTATTCCTTCAAATGGAGCAAGAATTGAGCACCGAATCTGAGGAATTTAGGTTTGTTTGTAGTTGATAGTGACAGAGCTTTACAATGGAATAAGTGTTCGGAGTGCAAGAGGAATCATTGTCTTTCGACCTCACCCTTCTATTTTAAAGCCATTATTAACTGATGATTTCAATCGAATGAGATTTTTTAAAGCTCATATTTATAAACTATTCACTATTTAGATTTATTGTCTAGTTTTTAGTCACTGAATGACTACCTAAAAATCTCAGCATATCTCATTATTTGAAGATCTTTGGTTTCTTGGTTTTCAACAACTTTCTAGAATCTTCTAATAAGCCAGAATACCTTCATGGTTATGCATGGTTTAATCGCATGGTTGTAAAATGTGGTGTGAGTGCTTTCTCTTGCAATTAATTTTTAAGACTTTCCAACATTCGCATATCTTTGTCCTTTTTGTGGAGTCTTTGTTTGGGTGTGTGCAAGTGCATTGTGATGTCCTCTTTCTGCTAAACTGCTCACATCTCTGGTTTCAATGTTTGCATCATATGCTTTATGGTTAGATTGTTCAGTCATTGACCTGAGTTACGATGACTAGTATTGGACACGAATGAATGTGTGTGCTAAACGCTAACAAACTGTGGTTTGGTTTGTTTTCTGCTGCTGGCGTACACCGTTTTTGTCTGTCTGGTCTGTTGGTGTGTTGGGAGGCAGGCAGTGTAACAGGTGAGACTTTCCTTGGATATTTTTTTGATTTGGTTTTGGGATATCTCTAAATGGGCTTTGGTTTTATAGAGGATTGAACTACTGCTTGTTCATAATAAATTTCAAGTTCAGAGGTTTACTGGCAAGGGGCCATCTATTCATGTTGACACTGGGAAGGGGGGGAAGGCGACCCGGTCTTCATGTTGCTGAACTAAAAGACCGCTGTTTTAAACTGTCTTTCTCACTTTTTTCCTCTTGTGGGCTTAAGAAGTCTTGGGATATCCAAAGCACCGTTCCTGATCTCTTAGAGGCAAATATAAAATTTTGAAACTGTCCTCAAAATTTTTTTTATCTCCAAACTCGATTCAGCTTGTTATCCTGGTAGAGTTCACCCGTTGTAAATCAACCAGGCATGGCCAGTGAAATTATTTTGAAGCAAGTGCTGTCATTAGAGAGCACTTTACCCTTTTTCTCTCTGAATTGCCTCAAATTATAAAAAAAATAATGCTGATCCCATAGCAGGCAGATGGGCCTCTTAAGATCTTTCTCCCTCTTTTTATTCTTCCTGTATTTTGTACAAAGAAAATGAAAACATTATTTCAAAATAGCATTTAAGCATTAGATAAGAGTAATTCAATTTACAAAATCATTTCTCTCCTAAGGAATAAAACAGTGTGATTATTTTCAGTTCTTATATTCGCCTTATGTCTGGTCTTGATTTGGCGTGGGTGTCTGACCGTAGCAACGGACTTCATGCCCGTGGCCACCCCCATTGGCTCCAGCTTCAACTGGCTGCTGCACATTTACTGCACTTGGCCCTGCAATTGCCTGCCCATCGATTACCTCAATTTCAAATGTGAGTCTGTCTCTAGAAGCTAATATTTCATATAATTGTTTTTAAAAAATTCTTATTTGGATATTTGTGTGATGTAACTCAAACTTCTCATGTCATCTTTGTAGGTACCGTTGGGCATTTGTTGGCTCAATTGAATCAACAGGCCTAAATAACAACAACTCAGGTGTCATGGGTTGTGTTTCAAGTGTCACTCCAACTGAAGATGATCATGGACGATCTCTGCAATTCATCCCTCATGTTTCAAGAATAGCTCGCCTGATGGATGCAAAGGTGCATGTCCTTTTCTCTTTTTCTCTCAGTCTTTTGTCACATAATTTGCGCAGGCTGGCTTGTGCGTTTCAGCTTAGCACAAACTTAACCAGTATAAGTTTTTAAAGTGATATCAGCAACTATATATGGTCAATCTTCTGATCCACAGTACGAGGGTCCGGTGGAATTGCCCATTGGAAGTGCTTTGCTGCCATCAATGCAAATGGTTCGCTGCCTGCAAGAGCTCCATCCATTCTTCTCAATCATCAGCTCCAGTGGTGGACGAGCCATCAGTCGCTCTGCAGGAATACTGCCAGCTCTAGAGGACCTAGAGAAAGCAATTGAATTGGATTTTTTGGAACCAATGCCCACTCGTTGACATAATCATTGTGATTCCTAGATATCAAAATGAAGCAAAGACAGACATTAATTGTGTGTTTCATTCGCTAGCCCGTTGTATTTGGTTGGCGATTATCTTGTGGGAGAAACAAAGAAGTGTCAATTAGGAGATGTAAAATGTGATAAATCTGTTAACACTTTTTTCTTTCTCTGTAGATCTTTCTCTTTTCTAGTTGTTGAAGTTTTTTTCTGTTTTTTTTTTTTTTTTTTTTTTTTTTTTTTTTTTTTTTT
>CABIKL010000552.1:0-21329 GCA_902196195.1 Aptinothrips rufus
AGAGAGAGAGAGAGAGAGAGAGAGAGAGAGAGAGAGAGAGAGAGAGAGACAGACAGACAGACAGAGAGAGAGACAGACAGACAGACAGACAGACAGACAGACAGACAGACAGACAGACAGACAGACAGACTTATGCAGATTGTGCGTGAGCGTGAGCTTCTCTCACTCGTACTCATGAGACTTCCACCTCATTCGCGCGTTCGCTCGTCCGCTCCTGTCCGCCTGTGACTCCAAGCGCGTTTCTATTCCTGCAGCCTGCATGGTAGGCAACCTATCCGACAGCAGAGTTACTCCAGTGGCCTAGCCTCGGAGCCGAGGCGTCCACCCTTCAGTGTGAGAACAACCTCACCACTCGCCAGCACAGAATCTTTCGATAAATTAGAAAAGGAACTTTAAAGAGAGAAGGGGTCTGACCGAAGAATTGAACGAGTTCACCTAACTTTTCCTGTTTCAGCATGATAAAACACAGAGCTTGATAGGCAAAAAACATAACTGTGAAGAATAACAGTATCAATACTGCCTAGGTTCCTCACGTAATTTCTGAACAGGCCTGAGGCGAATCTGACAAAAGTGCACAGTCCTCACCTGTATTCAGCTCCTGTTCCGCAGTGACGTCCTTCAATGGGTTCTCGAACAGATGGAGGTACACTTGGATCGCGCAACGAGCTGCCTTGAAGTAGAACGGATGAGCACGGAGGACATCCTCTAAGCGAAGCAGACCCATGTATGAGCGAAGGGTCATTTTTCTCATACAATAAGTGTGGAAGTCAAACTGGTCATCAATGATTTCAGAAAAATGCTGAAATGAAGATAGCAACATGAATTAAATGGCCATTGCATAATAAATTTGAAGAAACAAATAAGACAAGCAGAGAGAGAACAAACCCGTTCAATTTCATGGCACTTCTTTAAGGAATCACCCCACCTCTGAAGTCTTTGGTATGCTAGTGCACATTCAGTTTGAAACCACATGCACTGCATTTCATTCAGGTTTTCCATAGCTGTTACACCTTCCTGTGAACATTAATAACAATTTAAAAAGTGGATTTTAATGACATTCCAGACAGAAAACATCACTTTTGATGAGATTAACTTACTCTAGTGAACTTCTCACAAGTTTCTTCAGCTTCATCAATAAGATTGGCACGAAGCATATATTTTGCACATTTTGAGTTGATGTAACGATCTGCTGTATCTAATCCCTGAGCTTCATCCAACCATTTGTATGCCTCTATTACATCCCCAGCATGCTGCACAAAGAGATTTCATAAAGCCAAAACATTTTTAAAATGAAGTCAGTTTTCATATCTGTTTCAAGTTTATAATGACATACCTTGTATATTCTACCCTTGCACACAAAAAGCTCAATCAAAGTAGGAGTGTGGTCAATGGCAGCATCAATGTAAAAGAGAGCCTTGTCAGTGTCTTGCAAGAAGTCAAAGTGCTGTGCCAGATAATAGTATGTCCAAAGAAGTGCACATGCAGGTTCTTTGGGTTCACCAGCCTCAGCATCTGGAAAAAAAAAGAAGAAAACCATAAGCATAACCCATACACAGAATTTTATTTTTACACATGCTCTGCTTATTTTCACATTCATAAAATATCACTCGTCGTATAATCTGAATGAATCATGGAACAAAACAAACCTTGTTTAGAAAAATGTCCAGTCTCTTTGAGCTGATTGACATAGGACAAAACTAGCTCTTGAATTGTAGCAGCCCTGCTGGAAGTTTTGTAGAGCGACCGAAGGTCTACAAATAGAGGTGGAACTCCTTTATGCAGTCCTTTCTTTAAGTAACCATCGACTAATTTCTTGAATCTTTCATCTAAAATAACAAAAATAGAAAACATAACTATTTTTTTCAACAAATTTTTAAAAGCTTAAAATTTTAAGCTACCTAACCAAAGAACATACCAACAGCATAGTTAAGGGGAAGCCTCCTTGGAGCTAAAGCCCTAGGGAACTGTTTTTGGTAAAATTCAAACAAATCTACAATGTCATCCACATCATTAAGTCGTTTGGACTCTATCATTTTCCTATAATAGAGAGTATTCTCTGGATTACGCTTAATAAGCTCATTGTAAACCTCTTCAGCTCGGCCATAACGTTGCAGTTCTAGGTACAATTTTCCTAGGGAGAGAAAAACAAATTTTCATCAGATAAGATAGCCGGTGAAACTAAACTGCAAGTTAATTTGACAATATTACAATGGTGAGAAAAAACTGTACATACCCAAAGTTTCCAAAATGCTAAGCTTGTCCAAAATCTGCTCCTGATATTGTTCAAGATGAGCTACAGCCTCCCTCAAAGCTCCATACTCCTGAATTACCATGTTCTGGTAAAGCAGTAGCTCTGAATGCTCATAGTCATACGAACTCTGCAAGTATTAAAATCAATTAAAATATGAGCTTCAAACATGGAATGTCGTTAAAAATATTATACCTCAAACAGGATAGCACTTACAGGAACGTCTGATTGAGTTTTGCGGAAGGCTTCCAGAATCTTTAGAGCACCCTCATAATCACCGATCAGGTGATACGACATTGCAAATCCAATCCATGATGCTCTCTGAGTAGGCCGCAGACGAAATAGTTGATATCTAGTATCTCGATAGCCCTCAAGGTCACGAAGATGAATCTGCAGTAGAGACAAGTCTCTAAGAATCTGGATGTTATCCTTTTCCCACTTAAGAGCATTGCGATAACACTTGATTCCTTCATCATATTTCTTGTCTGATCGCTGAAGAAGACCGTAAACATGCCAACAAACATGTGAACGAAGGTCATTCCGCAAGCCTCTCTTGACATATTCATATGCTTCTTCCTTGCGACCTAGACAGTTAAGAGTCAATCCTTTCATCGCCAAAGTTTCTGAAACAATGAAGGCATTATTGTATTCGAATGTTTCACAAAATATTGGTAATATAACTATTTTAGCATTGTTAAGCGTACCTCCATGTTCCATATACTTTGGATTCGAGAGAATCTGCTTGGCGAATTTGAGCCCATTTTTGTACTGCTTGTGCTCATAGCATTTCTGGAACAAAATAGATACTAATGATAAGAAATGGAACACAGGAAGTCATAATTTGTTTAGTTTGAACTGACATTCTCTGTTAAAAGGGCAATGGACTTGCCAGCAAATAAATTTATGTGTTATAGATAATACAATGGAAGATAATGATCTAAATATGTTAAAAGTTTTCATTCATTCTCGAGCCTGATAGAAAAGACTTGAAAGAGAATGTTTCACAGATTAATTTTTAATAACTGTGAACACTCATTGGACAATTCAATTCGGCGGGATATCCCCACTAAGTTATTCTATCCCCTCGAGTGAAAAAGATGAAGGTATATACCAAAAAGAAACTTGTATCAACACATTTTAAGTACTGACGCTCTGAAAGCTGAAATTTCGTCCAAGAAAAAGCCACAGCGGTGTTCTTGATGAGTAAAAATAGCGCCTAAAATCATGATGATACCAAGGATATGCAGGAAAAGGTTCCGGCAGTCAACAGACCCCAAAATCTGTTTTTATTCACTTCAGTACAATGTAGTTGAGAGGTTATAGTGCCCCATGTTAAGACTTTTACAATTTTTAACACTTTTCGATTCGGAATAGATGATTGTCATTCTACCCACGAGATTTATCTCCGGTCTTCGCTCGATCGGCACCACGATATTCATGCGAAATCAGATATAAGGACGGAAAATACGCGCCGAAAACGCCGGCACAATCAAAACATTGGTTAAGAGCATCATAATTGTAGCCCTAATGTGTGCGACAGTATCATTTCTAGGCAATGACAATAGATACAATAAAAACTACTAGCTCAAAGATATTGAATCTTATGACATAAATGAGGTAATGAGACGACAAAACTCAGTTTAATCCTGGTAATACGAATCAAGGACTTAGCCTTGCAATTTTGAACACTGCTGTAGATTGCAGCGAATACACAAATAAAACTCACCAAAATTCTTTTAAAAAGGGCATTTTCTTTCGGAGGTAATGGGTTACTAGAGGGCATTTTGGTTTATGTTCAAAGTAAACAAAGTACAAATGTTATCCGATAGGTTTGGTTGAAACCCTCGTGGCCCTGAGCAAAATGGCGCTAGCGGTCACGTGATCGAGCCTGCCGAGTACAAAAAGTCGCTTTGGGACTAGCTCTTGATTTAATGCCTCACATTTTACGTCAGGAAAGGATAATGCAGTCGAAACAAAATAAAACGTAAGTTTAAAGTTGGAAGTACAATCGGAATAATTCCATTTATACAATAACGAGATAACAGAACGGAGATAGAACCGGAAACAGTAAGCACTGGTCTTTTCAAGTTGATTTCATCTCTGCTTCACAGCAAGTAGACAAACACGTACCGAATTAGCTCTCTGACAGGCGAAATGAGTAATTATTTTGTATGAAAATCTGTTGCCAAGCGGCTGTAATATTGTTTTGATGGATAGCAATCCAGGTAAGTCAACAAACAGTAAGGTGAATACAGAAATTCCTTCTGTTTTGCTCCTAGTTGTCAGTTTTTAATGGTTGTAATGCCCATCTATGAGCTTGCACCCAGCTCTAGGTTCTATGTTGGAGAGTATTATTTTTCCTATCTACTTGTGTTTCGGGACTCTCTCTTTAATATTTCTAGTGAACATGTCTCGACCACCCTCCTTCATTGATTGCTACGTGTCAAGACACTCCCTATTTTCCCAATGTCGACTTCAAAATACCCTTTGTGTACACGCATCCCCTAAGAATTTGACATGTTATCTCATATCGTCATACGTTTTGACAACTGCGCTTTTCCCTGTTCTTGCATACTTAGCGGTGATCTTTCACGTTTTCTCTGTCATCACTGTTACTTTATTTCTTAGTCGTCCAACATGCCCTCATCCTCTTAATGTATCAATGAGTATTATGCCCCGGGTCCGGTCCGGTTAGGCACGATTGGGTGTGGACTGTCATACATAACCCTTCAAGCAAGAGCGGTCTACTGAGAACCAAACCTGATCGCATAGCACAGCACCCACATAATAATACTGCCTAAAATGAGCAGTTCTCTATGAGGACTGTCTATGCTTTCATAGATAACAGTTTTTGTGCTTCAAAATTAAATGAATGGAGGTTATCTTGAAATTCAGCAGTTCACGAAATTGTGCTTGTTAAATACTTAGTCGGAACCACCCATATCAAAATGAATGTGTTTATCTTTTTCCTGCAGAACATTGAAATTGTAGAGCTACTTCTGCTCATATTTTGCACGCTCAGTTCCTCTGTCCAGACGGTAGACAGTTTCATGGGTTCAATGCTCAAATCTCCAGTTTTGTCGAACTATCTAGATAACAGGGTTATTGCACTTCTCCATGAAAGTTTCGGCGTTTTTGAGTTTTTGCTCCAACTAGTTCTTTGTGATAAAGGATTGTTGTAGGGTTGTATACTGTCTCTATTTGAGTCTTCCCTTGGTCATGACAAAGACACACCAAAATCGTTTGTCTCCATTCATTGATATTTCACTAATTCAAAATATGCTAAAAAAGTTGTACTGTCTTGTACTGTGGGTGGTGCGAATATTGGTGTAGGATATGCTATGAGAACAGGTCTCTGGTATCCTTGGCATCTTGCCAGTTGGCCCAAGAATTCAACAGCTTTGTACCGTAGCTCAGAGTCTAGAATAGATGATAGAAGTTACAGATCTCTCTGCTTTTTATTTTCTTGCTCAAATCATGTGTATGTAACAGCATTAGTCGGTCATACGTTACTTATTTTTCAAGTATATTTGCAGTGCGATTTTTTTTCATGTCTCTTTTTTTTTTCAGGCAATATCTGAAGAATTCAGCATGGCACCTCATTATATATGCACTCAAAGAAATTTTCTATTGAAATGCATACTTCAGACTATTGAAATGAAGATATCTTAATGCTCAACTAGTCTTATTATAGTAGCGTCAGAGAACTCTTCAGAATGGATGAGTGGACATTAAACGACCTTCTAGAATGTTCTGTGTGTTTAGAACGACTGGATACTTCAAGCAAAGTGTTGCCTTGCCAGCATACATTCTGCAAGAAATGTTTAGAAGAAATCCTTGTAACCAAGAAGGAGCTTAGGTGTCCAGAGTGTCGTGTTTTAGTGGAGACTAGTATTGAAGATCTACCACCAAATGTCCTCCTCATGCGTATCCTGGAGGGTATGCGAAATGCTGCTCCGAAGAGAAGAAGCAGTGGGGCTCCTCAAATTCACCACCAACGCTCACATTCTCAGCCTGTTGCTGGAACTATATTTCCATCAGCAACCGTTGCTGCAGCGGTGCCCGCTGCAGTCACTCAGCACATGCCGCTCTCGCTTGATGGATCGGTCAGGGGTCATTCAAATATTAAACAGGTATATAACGTTAATTCTTGTTGTGATTATGAAAGCATTGCAGTGTGTCAAAATTCTCTTTGCTTACCTCAAATTGCACTTTTTAGATTCAAGTGCCAAATCAGCCATATGCAAGAGCTGTCTATGATTATGTTTCGAAGGAGCCAGGGTGAGTTCTTTGCTTGTATTCTTTTTCTTAAACAAATTTCAAATTTGAATGTTCTATGAACTGAATTAATCAATTTTATCATGATTCTAGCGATTTGAGCTTTAAGAAAGGTGATATAATTACTTTAAAGAAACAAGTTGACCAAAATTGGTATCATGGAGAGATTGGTGGAGTTCATGGAGTGTTCCCCCTTTGTTATGTACAGGCAAGTATCAACCCCTCTCAATTTTACTAGAATAATTCATACCTTGCAATCATTCTCTGAAATTTCTTTTTTACCCTCCTTCCTTCAGATTATACCAGCACCAGCTAACATACCTCAGTGCAAGGCACTGTATGACTTCAGGATGACCAATGATGAGGAAGATGGATGTTTAACATTTACAAAGGTAGGTGTGCTTATGAAATTTCCATTCATGTTTAATACATTAATTACCAGTCCCGAAAATCTAATATCTGTTTTGTTCATTCAGGGAGAAATTATTACTGTGATTCGAAGAGTAGATGAAAATTGGGCTGAGGGTCGTCTTGCCGATAGAGTGGGAATTTTCCCCATTGCATTTGTTGAAATGAATGTTGTTGCTCGAGCTCTCATGAAGCTCTCCTCCAAGTAAGTACAGTATTAGACATTTGAACACTGCCCCTTACATCTTATTTGGCAAGTTTGCTGAGTCATTACTTTCTTTGACAGTTTTCAACCTGGACCATCTAGGATAGCTCCTCCCACTCCAACTTCTGAAGAAACAACTCCACTCATACCTACTGATCATAGCCAAGTTACTCAGCTGCAACATCAATCACCTCATTCTCAATCCCAATTGATTCAGCCTCCAACTCAATCTCTCGCTCCTCCTCAAACACAAACGCAGGCCCAAACTCAAATCCAGGCCCAGTCTAGTGTGCAACCTGTCTCCCAGCTTCAACAGCCTCAGCAGAATCAGTCTTCTGTACCCAAACCCCCTGTAAGTACCATTTCATCATTATCAATCACCTAATTCTTGTGTTAAATTCTCGATCTTTATTTTGTTGTTGTTTGTTTTTGTTTATTTTATCACCCTTTTTCACTGAAGTTCCGGCCTTTGTTTCCAGCCACAGTCAAGTGCACAGAATGATACTAGTTCATCGTCAACCTTATCTAGTTCAACGACCCCCACCTCAAGCAGCACTTCAAACAATTCAAGCTCATGTACCACTCCATCCTCCCCCGCCTCACCTCCACCAAGACCATCAGCATGGCCCTCTCGACCAGCAAACTCTACCGCTCCTCATGAAGCCAATCAACACAACCAGCAGAAGAGGCATAGTCTTACTGCTCTTCTGGCAGCACCTGTCCTGAATATTGCGTCTAATAGGTAATTCATTGAGCTTATAGCTGAAAGGGAGTGGGTTAAGAACCAATTAACTTACTTTTTGTTTTTGTAGGCACTCAGCTGAAGTCCTAGGCTCAGCAGATATCACTGAAGTGGTTCCAGAGTCATCTGCTGGTGGGGACTTTGTTCGTCAGGGTAGTGGACGTAACCATCGCAGATCAGGGAGTAGTGAATTGCCACTATCTAGTGCAGGAAGCATACCTCCTCCACTCCCTCAGGGTATTCATCATTCTTTAGTAAACAACAGCAACCTACCTGCTACGTATGTTATCAACAATGTTTATTTTGTGTCAGTTTACCTATTTTCAAATTGTATGCGGAATTAACTTACAGTTTTTGTTTTGTTTGTTTGTTTTTTTACAGTTACATTGCTTTGTACCCTTATAAACCCCAGAAAACAGATGAGCTTGAGCTTCGAAAAGGAGGTGTGTACACTGTCACTGAACGGTGTCAAGATGGGTGGTTTAAAGGAACATCTAACCGCACTCAAAAGAGTGGAGTCTTCCCTGGCAACTATGTGGCTCTAGTAAAGTAAGTTCTTCTTTTCTTTTTTCTTTTTCGTTAAGTGCACCTCAATTGATTTCTTTACTGCTGTAC
The DNA here is from genome assembly GCA_902196195.1 of Aptinothrips rufus. NCBI lineage: Eukaryota > Metazoa > Arthropoda > Insecta > Thysanoptera > Thripidae > Aptinothrips > Aptinothrips rufus. Next base: position 8,497 of record CABIKL010000552.1, read on the forward strand.
TAAAGTATCAGAACTGTATTTCAGATCAATGCCAGGCATCCAGTCCCAACTCAGAAGTGTCCCCCGAGGTAGTGTCAATGCGAGCACTCCTACTAGATCAGCAAGCAGTGGGGCGGTTTCTCCCCATACAGCTGGCTCTGGCTCCGCTTCCTCTTCTGCTAACTCACCAACGCCTGCACCCGTAAGCTACACCAGGGAGCGTAAATCTAACAGCACATCTCCGCAAGCAAGCAATCACCGCCAGATTCAAGCAGGTTTGTGAAGTATTCTTACTTAAAATTTATCAGGGTTGCCACATGTCAGTAAAGTCAGGGAAAAGTCAAAGAAATTGGTATCGTCTAGAAAAAGTCAGGGAATTCAACTTCATTTCAGGGAAATTTCACAGTGACAGCATCCAATGCTTGGCCCGGCTGTTATCCCTTCTTTTCTGTGCCTAAAGGCACGGAGCACTATTGTTACAAAGGTTGCTTTACAAGAAAACTTTGTCAGGGAAATCAGCTCTTAAGTCAGGTGAACATGAGGGAAATGTCAGGGAAATTGAGAAATGAAAACTTGTGGCAACCCTGTTTATCAACCACAAATTTTTACTGTGACCGATTGTATGTCATGTTCTTATCAAATGTATGTTGCAGGACAAGAGCCTCCATCCTTACCGCCCCGTTCAGTGAGTCCAGCACAAACTTCAGCCTCCAGCAGTTGGCACACTCACCCAAGTATTGTATCTTCTGCTGAAGTAACCAGAACTACACGTAAGCATTTTTTTCTCAGCACAGTCGATGCTTACAGTACCATTTATAACTAAAACTAACACTGTATATGTGATGTTTCCAGCATCAACCTCTCCTCAAGCACAAGCAGGAGGGCAGAACAGCTCTCAATCTTCTCCCCAAGGATCTATTTCACCCAACACATCTGTCTCGTCTTCATTGACCACACCTGCTGGGACTTCCCAGAAGACGTCATCAGAGAAGGTAAAGTTCATTACATGGAGTCTTCAGATTGTTGACTTACCCTATTAAAAAGTCTTCTAAGCTATTATTTTAAATTTCCTAACAGGTTAAGGAGAAAAAGGAACGTGGCAGTGTCAGCCTGATGCGAAGATTGACTAACATGAAAAAATCAAAGTCCCCTCCTCCTCCATATTCCATGGACAATCCTGTATTTGAAGATGGGTCCCTCTTCAGCACTCCTACTCACAGCGTCCATCCAGCCCACCCTATTCATGTCAGGTGAGTTTGTTATCTTTGAGTCTGTTATTAATGAAAAGAAATAATCAATGTTTCAGATGGATATTCCCTTTCCTTCCATTACATTTGTTCACTATGATTGAAAAGCACAAGTCTTGTATGATTTTATGTCACTTATTGTTTTTGTGGTGTGATCTATCAAGCATGAAGCACATCTCTTTGTAAAGCACCACCAGTTTAAAATTGCACCTTCACAAGCATGTGAAATATGCTCTCAAATTGTATATATTCATCTTAAAATCCATTTCATCTTTGTGAGAAAATTTTGGAAGTCTTGTGCTTAAATTAAATATCTTACTGCAAACTTATGCATAAATATACACTAAAGTCCTCTAGAAACCTTGTCTGAACTTCACTTAAGCTGTTGCAGGGACTGAGCTTATGCATACAAGAATTGTTTGCCATGCTTTGTGTATTGAGAGTTTTTGCTTTGAACACATTTGATGCTTTCATTCATGTCTGGAAATGATTTGCCTATCTCTAGTATTGCCCTCAGAGTCTAAAGGATGATATCTAAATGTAATGCTTCTGCTGCACTGCACAACCCTGCAGGTCGGGTTCTTGTCCGAGCCAACTGCTACAGCTTCCTCAACCTGAATCGTTCACAACTAGCCCCCCTCAGCAAGCTCAGCCTCAACATCATCGTGTTTTACCCGGACCAGCAGGAGCAGGAGGGTCACAGCGACTTCGCCACAAAGAGCGTGCTAATTTAGTGATGTCAAACTTTGCGCACAATGGAAGGTTCGTTTTACAAGGAGACAACCTCATCTTTTTCTCACATTATGTTCAATAGAGAGCTCAGTTTTGTTTCTGCCCCACCTGGGTTTGCAAAGTGTACTGAAGTATTTTGTGTTTGCTTTGCTTTGTGACCCACATATTTCACTTGCATGGCTTTTGTTTTCTCCGTGTTCTTTTTCCCTTAACAGCTTTTTTCAATTTGTTTCCATACCATCTTTATTAACTCTGCAGTAATCAATGATCATCGATCCTTACCTGATGACAATCTTTATTAAACTTGTAGATTATGAACTTGTTTGCTTAAATCCTGGCCAAATCTATTATTTATTATTTCCAGATCTGGAGAGATAGGAGGAGCTTCTTCTTCTCTCACACCAAGTCACCACCGAAAGTCTAATTCCCTTGATGCTGGCAGCAGTCATGGATCCAGCTCTAATGGTGTAAGTCATAGTGCCAGTCATACCAGTGAATCAAGTCGCAAGTCCAAACAGCTTGTTCAGCCTGCTCGAGAACGGTTAGTAGTTTTGTGTTTCTCTGCATCACATATCTTTTTACTTTTCTTATTGGAAAGGTATTGGATGTGGCTCATTTCTAAACTAGTTTTTCTTTTAGGTTTCGGTGTGTTGTGGCATATCCTCCTCACTCAGAGTATGAACTTGAGCTCCGTGTTGGTGATGTGATTTATGTGCATCGTAAACGAGAAGATGGATGGTATAAAGGAACACAGCAGCGTACAGGGCGTACTGGACTTTTTCCAGCAAGCTTTGTGGAAGCCTTCTGAGACGCGGACCCCGCTCCCTGCATGTTTGAAACTTGTATATGAATCCAGGTTCAGGGGGCGGATTCGTATACCACTTCTTTCTAGTAAACTTAATTTGTACCAAAAGTGAACAAGTGGTCAGACCAATATGCAAGCAATAATGGTATCGGTATGATCACACTCAAAAGTTTCTTTGAATGCTGTATTTTATTTTTTTCTGGTGATAATGACTGAAATGTTATAAAAATGACTTTATTATTTAAAATACCTCTTTAAGTTTGAAACGACCCCAAGACTTTCTTGTCATCCAGCAGTTTTATGATGCAATCAACAGACCATTGATTGCATAGTGACTTGCCTGGTTTTGTGTGTCAGCTTGCCACATATGTTGCATGTCACATGTCAAATAAATGTCAGACATGTTTGATTGTAATGTCAGAGGTTCTGGTTCATTAATAGAGTTGAAAAATCACCCCTGCTTCAGTAGCGGTGAGCTCTTGGGGATGCCTGTGTCTGCAAACTCTCATTATAAATTATATGAAGAAATTAGGCGGCTTTGTGGCGCTCATGGCCATGAATCCCTCATAACTAGTGAACTAAATGTTATCCTGCCAATGGAAGTGATATATGTATGTCTAAAAATCTCTCTATCTATCTATCTATATATATATATATATATATCTGTGTATACATACATCTATAAGTATGTCTTAAATCATGTAAAACAAAATAATTTATGTAATATGAGTGATAGTAGCTGTGAAACAGTCGTAGATTATGCTTACGTCTATGAGCATCCTTTACTTCTATCGTCTATGAAAACTTGCCTGTCATGACTTTTATGGAACTGAGTCGAGTAGCTTTGTTTTACCAATTTGATTGCTGTCCAGCATACATCTCTTTGACAAATACATTTGTTTCGATATTTTCAACTTATGTTGGCTTCTTTTGCCGTTAATATTATTGCTTTATCTGCTTGCAACTTTTACAGGGTGCTACACTCATAATTTATGATCTTATTAATCACTGTAACTGTCTCATACAGGGTGTTTGAGCTCGTCATATTATTCTGTAGAGAGTAGATGGGGAATGTCAAAGGGATCATTTTGTGTAGGAGACTCTGACACATTCTTGCAGGGCTTCGAATTTGCTGATTCAGAACATAAAAGGATGTTTTTCCTGTGTTTCCGGTTGGATATGAGTGTCCTCAATGACTGAAGTGTCCAACACTAAAATCATCCCCCAGATATGCCCAATCAACCCTCTTTGGGATGACATGGTGACCTGAAACACCCAGTATGAATTAAGTTACATCTTGATGCCACATGTTTGTGTTCATATCATATCTGTTTATTTAATGTATGTATTAGAACATATCTTACTTTACAATATCTTGTTTTTAACTCTCTTGGCCATAAAAACTGCATTCTGTTGTGTTTACTATATCCTAAATTTTCCAAGCATGATGTTTCCTGTGATCATACTTTTGCTTGGAGCTTGTCTTTAACTAGAAATGGAGCCTTGACTTTAATCTAAAGTAAAGTATGATTCAGTTCCGATACAAATGAAATGATTTTAAGATTTCAGCAAGTTTTTTGCAAGGGTCTTTGAAACAGGGTAGTGAAAGAGTGGAAAGGAATCAAGTGCACATATTTCTCTCTCTATTGTTATGAGATTTCATTTTTCTCTCACCAACTCTTGGTCTCCCACCTAAATTACATCATAACTCATAGCCAATTATACATTTGTACACGCTGTTGAAATGGTTTAAAGGAAGGCATATTATTCGCTTTGACTTTCTTTTGCTGATTGATAAAATGTTTTGTTTCAATTTTGTCCCTTTGATCAAAAAGTTTTGTTTAAATTTTATGCCTTTGATCAAAAAGTTTTGTTTCAATTTTATGCCTTATTACTTCTGTAAAGAGTTGACTTAAGACTGTCAGTAGTACATGTGAGACTGGTCAGATTGTCACTAATTAAATTAATGTGCACTAGTTCATTGCATGTCTGTACTAAATAAGCTGTGCTATTTCTACTGTGGTCATGTCGTGTGGCGTTTATCTGTTTTTCTTTTTCTCTTTGTCTCTATGCATAATTCACCCAAGGAAGTTACCATGCCACGGACCTATTTTGTATATTTGTGGAAGTCCTCAAATGAATTACTCTGATCTTTCTTATTTTTCAGTAATTGTACAGGACTATAAGTTTGAATGGTTACCCCTGAATAAAGATAGTATGAATTCTGTACATTTTGCTTCGAAACATCCTGCCAGATTTGTGGTTTATTGTGCTCATGAGATTGTTGTATCAAATGTGTTCATTTTCAAGAATGATTTTTATTGTCGGGAAGTAATTTTTGCAGGGCCTAAGGCATAATGTGATACTAGACAATCTTTATCATAAATACAGAGGTGTTAACATAGTAGGAAAAGGTCAGAATTCTTTGTATTGCAACCATGGCAACATTAACATGAGTTATGAACTTGTATCTTTATGTACTCGAGCTTCAGAACGCTCAGAAACTCAGTGTGGCTTCTCTTTTTTTCACTCACGTGCTACATATTCTTTATAGTTGTTGCTACATTCAAGGTATTTTTGTTTCTATTGCCCTACAGAGATTTGAAAGTTCATGAAAGATGGTATGGACAAGAAGCTTTAGTTGAGGAGAGCAGCAGCGCTGTTCCTACAGCTTCTTGTTCCCATGGCCTTTATATGTTATTGAAGGAGAAGAGTTCAAATATTCCTGATTCCTTTCTCTTATATAAATATGCAAACAGTTTCTTGGAGTGTTGACAAGTTGACTATTCATTTTTGATTATGTGCTTCAACTAATTTTAGGTTCTTGTTCTGACTCTGACTTCATGAGAGCTTAAATGTGTAATTATTTTCTCATCTTAATGGAGTATGTACTCACCGATATTTTCAAAATTTTGTTTGAAATAAAGGTGCAAATTTTCCTTTCTAATTATCTGTAGTGTGTTCATCTTGTGATTTAATGTATATGTTTAATAGTGAATGACAAAGTTCGTTAATATTTATCATCATTTGTAGTGCAATACCTTGTAATTTGGAACAGCGTTTATCTGTTCATCTGGAAATCAAAGTTTTCAATCTGTGAAATACTGTACATGTGTTCCGTGATGAAAAAGTGTTTCTATCAATTCAAAATTGATGTGTCATGTAGAATATGTAAGACTGTAGATGTTGATTGTATCTTGCATTTGCAAGGGTATGAGTTAACTGTTGTACAAGAGCAATGTATTTAAAAAGTATACCACAAACTTTTTATAAATATATTTCATACTCATGATATTTGCTTTTCATTTCAATTTCTTTCTTGACTGAGCAAAAAGCAACAACAGTAAAAGTTTGAACTAAATCATTTTACATTAAAGAAGAGACAGAATAAGTTTTTTCACATGAATTCTATTGATTCACTGAAGTATTCAGTGCTATGTAACTAATCTGAGAATTTTTTCTACATTACTTACATTATTCTCAAAAAGTAAATATGCACCAACAAAACACGTATAAATACATTTTGACTAGGACGAAGTTTTCCTTGAAACTGGTGTAGATAATTTTAAGTAACAACACGTCCCTCAGCATCTTAGCTTAGCTTCACTAAAACATAACCACAGCAAAAGCTCCGGGGATGACATCGGATACAGATGCAACAGAAAGCTCACTACATCTATTCACAGCAGCAAATTGTATAAAAGTGGTCCCACATCAAATATTTTAAATTTATGAAAGAGCTGACATAAAACCTACAGGAGAGGAGGAAAATTCATTGCATATACTAGACCCAGTAAATACATCACTAACTACTGAATACTTCAAATGATATGACATCTGGTGCAAGGCTATTATATTAAAAAAGAAAAAACAAGACATACAACCTAGTAAAAAAGATTTGACAGTGCATACTTTTACTGAGTGCAGCAGGGTGACCGGAGGTCAGGGAAAATTTGGGAAACCAGGAAGTCAGAAAGTTTGGAGAAAATGGAAAAGTCAGGGAAATTGTGAAAATAGAAAATACAACATTTATTTTTAGGCAAATGTGCCCAAATTTTTCGTTCTTGTCCCCTTTTTCCCCTAACTCATTAAGCTCTCATTTTTCACATCAAAAAACTACAGCACCAAAACAATTTTAAAAGCCATGCCTTCTAGCTTGCTTTGCTCGCAGTCATCTTGGATCTTGGCCAACAATATTTTTTGTTTAGTAATCTGTCATCAAAACAATGCAGATTTAAGAAATGACAGGGGAAATTAGGATAAGCAATCAGGCTAAAGTCAGGGAATTCGATTAGATGTGACCACCGGTAACACTGCTGCATAACAAAATTTCCTGCATGACACATGCAGGACATAGATTTTCAACAAAAACAATATTTATATTATACAGCAGTACTAAGGTACAAATTGTTTCTGAAAGATCTGTTACAAATGCAAATCTGCATTGAAATGTTTTCAATAGAGCAAACAGGTTTCAACATAAACAAGACCACAAATTACACTGATTATGCATAAGGTACTTGCACTGCCCGCATAAAATACATTATATCGTAGGGGGAAAATTTTCACAGAAATTATCATTTAAATAAAATCTATCCGGCAATGGTAAATTCATTAGCATGTTCATAATCTATCATATAGCTCCTAAGTAAGGCTGGTACTATCATAACTTGATAAAAAAAAATACACAAAAAGAAAGGAAATTATTCATGCATAATAGAAACGGTTACAGGACTTGACGTGTCTTCACCACTATCATCCAGATAATTCTGTTCGTCATCAAGATCTTGTTTCAACTGTATATTGTCCATCTGTGGGATATGAACTTCAATAAGATCAGGTAAATCATCTTGTTGGTGTATAACATTGGGTTCCAAAAGACGAACAACCTTGATCTGTTGTTGCTCATCCAGTTCTTCATTCTCTTCATCTCCATCATCTTCTAATTCGACAGAAACTATTTTAACCTGTCCATCACTCTTTGATTCTACTAATTCTCCATTATTTTTTGTAATGACCACAGGGTTATTAGCTGGAGGTCCGCAATCTTTTGAATGGGCTTTACCAGCACAGCAGTTAGGATACATCTGATGAGAATGCACTTTCTGTTGGTGTTTCTCAAGAGAAGCTTTAGCAACAAATGCTTTGCGGCAAAGAAAACATGGAAATGCTTTCTCCTGATGATGAGTGGCTTCATGTTTTTGTAAGTTTGTTTTCTGACCGAAGGCACGCCAACAGTGGCTGCAAGCATATGGTTTAATGCCGGTGTGGATTCGCTCATGGCGATCGAGATTAGCTTGTTGAGCAAAAGTGCGACTGCAAAACCGGCAACTGTAAGGTCTTTCTCCAGTGTGGAGGCGCACATGTTTCACCAAGTTAGCTTGTTGTGAAAAACCTTTCCCGCAAACCTCGCACTTGTAAGGACGTTCACCTGAAACACCAACATTAGCAGACTAGAGTATGTTGTAAGAGTAAATGCTGTAAAATTAATTTTAAATGAATACATCTCACATCTTACCAGTATGAGTCATGTTATGAGTGAGTAAGTTTGCTCTCTGCGCAAATGATTTATCACATACTTCACATTTAAAGGGACGAACACCTAAAAAACCAATAAGAATATCAAAAAGAAACGAAAAGAATAAAAAAAAATAATTTTTAAGTCATCCATCAAATACCTGTATGCAGAGTCAGATGTGTCATGAGGTTTGAACGTTGAGCAAAAGTTTTTTCACATTGAGGACATTTGTAAGGTCGCTCTCCTATAAAAAATAGAGAGAGAGAACATTATCAGCAAAATATTCCGCTCTGCAGTTCTTCTAGATGGATAACATCACCAGTTCAACTCTAAAAGAATCACAGAAAAGATCACTAGCAGCAATAATTCATGCTTACCTGTGTGTATTTTTTCATGTTTGGATAGATTGCCTTGCTGAGTAAAGCATTTCTGACAAATACGACACTGAAAGGGCCTTTCACCGGTATGTGTCCGCATGTGTTTCCAAAGGTTCGGTTGCTGTGTAAAAGCCTTCTGACAAACTTGGCATTGGAAAGGACGTTCTCCAGTATGAATCCTATAGTGAGTTTGCAAGTTAACTTGCTGCGAAAATGTCTTAAGACAATCCTGTGCAATAAAATTAGGATGATTAATCGCACACATGTATGAGAAGAATCAAATCAAAACCCTTGATAAGCACAAAAATTATTTCTCACCTTGCACTGAAACTTTGCTTTGCGAAGTGATGGGTTAACAGCTGTAGTTGTGCTGGCGGAAGATGCAGAAGAAGTTGAAAGAATTTTGGTGGAAGTTTTATTAGTGCCTGTCTGAATGTATTGAATACCACCTATGGTAACATTCTGTAATGAACATCGGTGTCAGTGAAAGCTCCGTAAATAAAAATCATGAAAGGCAGACACATTATTAAATGTAAAGCAAAATTACTTTGTTGGGAGCGAGAAATGTGGTGACAATGGGAAGTTGGTTTGGCTGGTCTATGCTGATAGCATCGGATGAAATTTCTTCTGAACCTGCATCTACATCGATTTCTACTATGCCTTCAGGAAGGGTCTCAGTTGAATCTTTATCTGGGAAAACAATGACCTGGAATAAAGTAAGTTTCTTTTAAAAATTGACATTTACGAGACACTTTTTCATCTTAATTAAAATTCAGTAATGGTCGTAAATAGGAGCATAACTGAACAAGAAGAATGAACTAGAAATATAATAAGATTGCCACAAACCTCTTCTCCAATATCAACAGGATGCATGTTTGCATGGCCTGGAAGGCAAGTGGGGTCTGTAACCGCTCGGAGCTGACCATCAGCACCAATTGTCACAACAGGCAAATACTGGCCTGTTGAACCTGATCCATCCATGATGTAATGGTAGATTGGTTCATTTTTTATGGCTATGCTCTGTAAAAGTAAGAGAAGTAAGTATTCACATCAATACAACTTTTACATTAATATAACTGATATACCATTCTCACATAATCCAAATTTTGAATAGTTAAAAAATTGTTGACAGCAAAATATACATGTTAGCACGTGTGAACAAAAGGGAAGCTAGCAGCATGCATACATTTAGAGACCCATACAAACATGCATACACACTGTTTCATGTTACAGGGCGACCAAAACTGAATTAAAAGTACAGATTGTACCATTCTTTGAAAATGATGGAGTGGTTTTTGGATAATTTCAGGGATATTGAATAGAGGCCAATGCAAGCTTTTCCACGTTTGAATCTAAAAATTTTCTTGCATGGTTACTGAGTACCACAAAATAGCCCACTGACTTCACCTACCGAAACAGAATATAGAGAATCATTCTCAGTATTATCTTGAGGGAGCCAATGGGGATCATTGCTGTCTGAATATAACATAGGCTGTCAAATTTTGGGAGGAAGAGGAAAAAAAAAATTAGTATTGCAATTGCAAATTACAAAGAGACATCATACAAGGAAAGGATACAGAAGGGAACCTTCTATGGAGTCCTTTCAGAGCATGCAATTAAACTCCAGAAAAATTATTTATGACATCAGTCCAAGCATTTACTTTGCTCCTTTTTTGATCTTTTGCGGACAATTTTAAAAAGTCTTCTAGGCAAACAAAGATGATTGAATATGAATCATTAAGACAAGAGATAAAGAAGACACATGCATCCTAAGCTCAAATAGTGTCTAAAATTTTAATCCGCATGAGGTATTAAATCTGATGTTAAGCAGAAGCATAAACGCAAAATTTCTGATAGAGGAACAAGTCAAAAAACAATACATTCTATCAATACAGGGAAAAAAATTTCAATAGGAGTAAATCGTAACCTATTTCTTGAATTCTGGCCAAAAAATTATACATACTAAATAACAAACTCTGATAGTCTGGCTTAAATTGTTTGGGTTTGCAGAGTTGAACGAATATTAAAAAAGGAAGAAGGTAAGCTCTCTAGACAAAGCTTGCAATAAAAAGCAAAGCACAAAAAAATTGCATCTCATAAGATTTTAAGTGTCAGTATTAGGCATGAAGTATAATTCAATATTACAATAGCAGGATAAAGTAAGCACACACAAGATAGTAAAAGAAGGTGTGCATAGAAATCATTTTTACATACCGATACTTCAAACATCTGTCGAGAATCTCCATTCTCCGACATGTTTGGCAGGATAGTTGAAAAGTTGCCTTCGAAATGATACCAGACGGTAATTCAGCTCTCATGCACAGAACTTCTGATGTCAATGTACCTGCAACGCAACATAAAAATTAGGCTCAATTTAACATGCTTTGCAACCAGAAGAGGTTAAACACATAGTCTTAACATGCCTTTATTTCTTGCTTGGATTTTTGCCTATAACGAACATCAACACATAAAAATATCCAATACTGACCTAGGTTTGAATGACTTCTAATTAGGAAGGTGAGAAAATAGTCATCAAAACATCTCAATATATACAAAACTGTTAATGTTCAGTGATTGATAGCTTGACCTCCAGTAGCAAGAGAGTGGATTGTCAAAAAACGAATGTCTTGATTAATAATCAACTTTTCACAAACAGCAACCTGATCAAAACTGTTTACTTTTAGATTGAAATGAAGTCAATATGTCAACAAATGTAGCAAGCTAATAGTTCCACTAACACAACTAAAGCTGCGAATGGCGGCATAGGGCAAATCATCTACTCACAAAGCTAATGACCGAAACTTATTGCTATGCGCTTGAGTATGAGCGACATTTGAAGTAATTAGCGCACTGTTTAAACGAAAAGTCGCACACAGCTTAGTATTTTGAATTTGTCTTTTTCTTTTCCTTCTTTCTCTGAAAAAGAAGAAAATACTTACTTTGCACTTTGCTAAGAGTGGAAGAACGTTTGACCAATCACATACCGCGTGACACGAGGTTGTTCTGTAAGATGTCGGGCAAGGCAGTACTATTGGTACCGCTTCTTTCCACCAGAGGCCGCCAGCCTGCAGCCTGCACTGTCGCGGCGCATTAATGTGTATGAATTATCTTATGGGCATACTGCTAATGTCTATCAAGTAACGTGCCCTTCCCACTGTTGATTTGCCTTTTTAATTTAAAGCGATAAATGAATTTTTTCTTGTGATAATCAAAGAAGTTTGTTTCGGCAAAAGCCATATACTGAAAAAAAAATTGTGATAAGACTAAGAACATAACGTTTGGCTAAAACTTCATAATTTATTTATTTTTACAGTAAAAATCGAATTCTCAATTTTTTTGGAAATCTCTGGACTTGGAGATTTGATAACAAAACACGATGATTTTAATTTTGGCTGCCTACTTTTGGTGATTACAGACACATGACCAACCACGGCGGCGCATATTTTTACTGTTTTACTATTGATAGCAGGTGTATGAATTATCTTAGAGGCATAATGTCTGGCAAGTGACTTGTCCCGCCCACTATTGATTTTCCTTTTTGATTTGAAGCCAATTAACTTTTTTCTTGTGATGATCAAAGAAGTTTGTTTCGGCGCAAAAGCCATATTTTAGCGCCATATCAGATGCCGATGTCACGTAACAACGGACTCGCCCCTCGTTGGCTCATTGGCTCCTAACGCTCATTCTCCTAAGAACTCAAACCGGAACAACCACGATTTTGCCCCCAAATCGTTTTACCACCGCCTTGGTGGAATCTAGCTTGTACGATTTAAGTTGGTACAAATTGTTACTCCTGGAAACTGCAGCAGAGAATGGTTACCGCCTGGCACCGTTCCTCCCGGACCCGAACACGAGCCGAAGGTGTTCCCCCCTCTGTCAGGGCTGGCATGGCTGGGATTATAGCTCGGGCTTGGCGTTCCCTGTGCATCTCCCACGCACGTTCTCTCGGAGGACGACAGATGTGAAAGGAGAGGTACATGAACAAGAACATCGCCACTACCCGACGGCCCACTGCGATCCGCATTAACACCACCATTGGCAAAAATAAAATAAAATAAATGCAGTAGGACGATAAGAAAAATATTGTTGTCACATTTCAGCTGCGTATTCTGTTCCATAACAGCAATGTCAACCCTCCCCCAAAATCAAAAAAAAAAAAAAAAACAAAAAAAAAA